>QNQO01004679.1:0-39387 GCA_003290165.1 Berberis thunbergii | reverse complement strand
AGTCGACCACACAGGCTATAGTCATATCCCTCGAAATCTTCGTCTGCTAAGATGGTAAGCATTGGAAGTGACTATATTATCTCATCGCATGACAATGACGACCTTAAAGGCAAACCTATCAAATCATGACCATTCAATGCAACCAAACAAGTCAGCCCATCGGAACTGGAAATCAGGACAAGTTCTGATAAGCAAGTTAATAGTTGCCCTTTTAGTGACAATAAAACATTTGTTTCATTAATCTCATAGGCTCAATATTTCCCAATTGGCAAACCATCTGCATCAACAATATCCAACTCTTCATTAGTGTCATACACATGCTCTCCAAACTCTTCAGTTTCGTCTATCACGTCATCCTCAAGCTCCTCATCGTCATACACATGCTCTCCAAGCTCCTCATCGTCATACACAGGCTCTCCATGCTCCCATAATCGAGCATGATTGTGATACGGGTTTTCGAAACTGGAATCAGAATCGTGATCTTCCATCTCACGATTACCAAAATTCTGCGTCGTTAGAAGCCGGGTTAACTCTGCAACTTGCCACTGTAAATCCTCAATTATCATATGCTTAACGTTACGATCCTGGTTTGGGGCTTCCTCATTCGGAAACTGCCCGCGACGACCACGACCACCAGCCATAAAAACTGATGAAATCTCACCCAAGAAGACGTTGAAGCTCTGATACTAACTAACGCCGGGCAGAATAGCGATTATCCTACAGGCTAATTCTAACAGATAATTCACAAGGATGAACACAAGAAAATTACCCAAAACACAAAGAAATACTCTAATGTTCAATTCAAATTATCAAAATCAAAAAGGTCTCCTACAATATTGAAGAAGAGCTCTATTTATAGTGCTCATCTAACTTGAATAAAACAATATATTTCTAAAAAAAAAAAAATAGAATCAAATACTAAAATTACAAGCAGTCTATTTCTAAAATAAAAAACAAAGCCTAATCCTAAAAGGAAATTAAAATGACTCCTAATTAAATTGAAAGATTATGAATAAGTTATTTAGTAAATAACTTTGAGAGCAAATTAGGAACCCTAGAAACCCTCTTGCATCAAGTGACAGGAGAACTCAAGAAACTCGTTCTGCTTTGCGTTATAAATCGTCAGTGTAAGAGTCAAACAAAATCTCTTAACTTCAGTAAACACCGGTTTCATCCAGTTACAAACTCAGAGCTCCAAGCTCCCATTTTCAATGCATCAGATCTCATTAATGCACAAACAATCATCAATGCTCCAATTCTATATCATGTTCCTACCCTCATAAATACGCCAACTTTCAGTGAAGATATGCATGAGTTTAATAAAACAGTCCCAACTGCCCATCTCCAGCAGCCCATTTCGCATATAATGCCATTGCTTCAACCGACATTCAATGTCAGACAGCAATAGCTCAGTTAGCATTTATGCTAATGCTTCAAATTCCCATCACTGCCCGACAACAACAACCAATGTAACGGAAGTTATCATGCCTTCAACTGATTTCACAGCAACTAACGATCACAATGAGCTGCTTCTTGATCGTTGGATGCACACCATGATGATGGGTACCGAGGCATGACCATCGGTTGGGATTTACTCTGGCAACATGGGCCTTCAACCTAGTATAAAATTTTTCAGTTCATAACCCAAGCTTCTCATCTCTTCTTCATTGCCAAGCCTCAATTCAAGCACATAGTACCACCACCACCTCCCCTACTCAATGTTTCATTCATGCACTCCCAGTAAACACTTACATCCATCTCCCATCACAACCAACACACCCAAGCTCGGATATACTATCACCATCCCAACAGCCTCATTCCTCCAATCTCTATTATCTTTCACCTCCCACCACTACTGTATTTACCCATCATTTCCTCCGCTTTTGGGTTTGCCTCCAGGGAATGTAGTGTTAACTCCCATGTAGGAATCCCCTCAGGAAGCTATGCACCACTGTGTGGATGAAGTTGACTTGAATAGTCCTACATCAAGTAAGGTGGAGTTGTCACTAAGGTTTATAAGGAAATGGTCCACTCCCTAATAGTAACGAGGCATTTTAAGGGAAAACCCCACACCACCTAGGCCCTGATGGAAGGCTCGATCTGATAGGTGGTGTTTAAGTTGGGGAAAATATCATTGCTATATATAGTGAACCAAGGGGTGCGCGCAAGTGCACGTGCGCGACGCTCCAACAATTGGTATCAGAGCCGATGGTTCGGCTGGACTTGGTCGGCGAGGTGAAGATGCAGGTGGCACATTATTCAGGGATAGGCGTAGGCGCAGGTGCGCACTCCGCCAGATGAATGATCCAGATCCTTGCCGATATGGTGTCCAGAATATCCTAAAAGTCTGGACGAGGTGGAGTTAATGCGGAGGTTGCGACTAGGTGGAGCCAACAACGCCAAAAATAGTCAAGCCTGGACAAGGTGGAGTTAGTGCGGAGGTTGCGACTAGGTGGAGCCAAAAACGCCAAAAATAATCGAGCCTGTACACCGGGCTACCCACAGGATCGTGGTTGCACTTGAGACTCGAAGAGAAGATGTACTTCGAGATGTTGCAGACCGGTGGATGGATTGTAGGATGTGTGACTATTCGCGCCAAGGTAGAGATTGTTGGGATGAAGTTGGCTTGAATAGTCCCACATCAAGTAAGGTGGAGTTGTCACTAAGGTTTATAAGGAAATGGTCCACTCCCTAATAGTAATGAGGCCTTTTAAGGGAAAACCCCACACCACCTAGGCTCAGATGGAAGGCCCGACCCGATAGGTGGTGTTTAAGTTGGGGACAATATCGTTGCTATATATAGTGGACCAAGGGTGCGCGCAAGTGCACGTGCGCAATGCCAGTTATCATGTCTTCAACTGGTTTCACAACAACTAAGATCACAATGAGCTGCTTCTTGATCGTTGGATGCACACCATGATGATGGGTACCGAGGCAGGACCATCGGTTCGGATTTACTCTGGCAACATGGGCCTTCAACCTAGTAATAAATCTTCTTCAGTTCATAACCCAAGCTTCTCATCTCTTCTTCATTGCCAAGCCTCAATTCAAGCACATAGTACCACCACCACCTCCCCTACTCAATGTTTCATTCATGCACTCCCAGTAAACACTTACCACCATCTCCCATCACAACCAACACACCCAAGCTCGGATATACTATCACCATCCCAACAGCCTCATTCCATCTCTATTATCTTTCACCTCCCATCACTACTATATTTACCCCATCATTTCCTCCGCCTTTGGGTTTGCCTCCAGGGAATGTAGTGTTAACTCCCATGTAGGAATCCCTCAGGAAGCTATGCACCACCCTCCCCAGTCAATGACAACCACTGAAACTCTAGTACCACTACAACTAGATGTTCCTACTTGGAAACAATCTGGCCATGCTTCAAATGGATACACCTCTGTCAATTTCTCTAATTGCTAACCTCTCGGTGTACTGATAACTAGACAAGTAGAAGTCCAGTTTGAATTTGTTGACCCTTTTCAGTTACTGACATACATGGGTCTTTATCAATTCAATCAGGATGAAAGAAACATCAGTCTGCAATGTCTATCGAGTCAAACTCATATCATCCCCACTTGGGCAATTGCTAATGTTCCCCAATAAGCCATACCAGCAACCCAGAAGGCCCAACCCAGTACATGCTGCACCTGCAACCTTTGCCAAAATCTGAATCGAATAACACGTGGCATGGGGTCTCCCAATGCATTCCAGAACCTAAAGACCTCTCCCACTAGTCTAATTCAGATATTATCATTTTTATCCCAAACCAAGGCCAACTCTGCTCACCATGGACCGCACTCGCGGAGGTGCATCTTTACCAACTCAATGCCAATCTAGAGGTCTTGCGCTTTTCTGGAAGGAAGGTATTCACCTCACTCATTTCTCGCATAGTTTATCCACCAATCCTTGCGAATCAAGATCTTCCCGGTCTCCTCATCGGTGACCTGAGCTCAATTCTACATCCAACAGATAAATTAGAAGGCAGAAAACCCATCCGAGCTACTTGAGACATCTGAGAAAATTCACAGAAAAATTCAACCTCATTGACTTTCCTCTTAATGGCTGCCAATTTACTTGGAATAACAAAATAAAGGATAAGAACGTGGCCACTGACTGGATGACTTTTTCCCCTTTGCAATTGAGAGGACTATCCATATTTCGGCCTCGGACCATCGATCCTCTTTATCCAGCTTATCTCAAAAGTGAACCATGGCCCAAAATCGTTTAAATTATTCCACATGTGGGCCTGAGATCTGTGTTGTCGTCAACTGATTGAATCTTCTATGCATCCTCTCCATTCTCATAACTTTCATCTCAAGACCAAAAATCTCAACCACAGACTCACTACATGGAATAGGAGAGAATTTCATAAAATTTAGCAATGCATTTCGGAAACTATAATGACCTAGATAAACTCCAAAAATGACCTTCCTTCCTAGGACAGTGCAGATGCCACCTCGATTTCTTGAGGATCAACTTTCTAAACTATATCTCAAAGAAGAGTTTTTTGGTGCAACAAATCTAGGAAGTCTTGGCTTGCTGAAGGAAATAGAAACACTACGTTTTTTCACCTTGCATCTATTGCTCCACCGGAAAAAAAAAAAATATGGTCATTCGCCTCAAGGATTCTAATGATCAATGGCACTTCAACCGAAAACTTTGTTGGAAAAATCTTTAAATGACTATTTAAGGATATTTTTTAAGCCTCTAATCCGCCCATAGTCCCAAAAATCCTAAACCTTTTGAACCCTTTGTCTTCCTCGGAGACAAATGAAAATCTTTTGAAAATCCCTAGTAAAAAGGAAATCTTTAAACACTATTTCAAGCTTGGACAGTCACAAAGCCCCGGGACTCGACGTTTTCTACGCCTTCTTTTTTCCAACCATTATTGAGAAACGGTTAAAAAAGATGTGATTGAAGTGGTTCAAAACTTTTTATCACTAGATCTATTGATCCAAAGCTTTAATGCGACCTTTATCGCTTTGATCCTGAATATTAGTAATCCACCACTCCAGATAAATGTCGCCCCATTGGCCTCTGCAATGTCATTTATAAGGTCATCTCAAAGATCTTAGCAAATCGTATGAAAGAATTGCTAGATGCCATCATATCACCCAATCATAGGGATTTTTCCAAAGGTCGCTCTATTTTTGAAATGTGAGCCTAGCTCATATAACTTTCTTCCACATGAACATTGTTACAATAAGAAACAAGGTTGGATGGCGTTAAAAATGGGAAATTCTAAATGTCGAGGGAAAGAGCGAGGAACCAGCGAGGTAAACGAGGTGGCGGGGGGTGACCGTTCACCCCCCTCGAGATGCTTTCCGCACGCGCATCTCGAGGGGGGTGAACGGTTCACCCCCCGCCACCTCGTTACCTCGCTGGTTTCCTCGCCTTTCCCTCGACACATAGAAAAGCTCGTTAAAAATTACATGGCCAAAACGTAAGATAGAGTGGAATGGTCCTTCCTTACCCAAAATTTTGAACAATTAGGGTTCGATCAAAGGTGGACCCAAATGATAGAACAATGGTGTATACACCTCGTCCCTCCAAGTATTACTTAATGGTTCACCTCTCCCTGTGACTAATCCCACTAGAGGCGTCTGATAAGGAGATTCACTCTCACCTTATTATTTTATCTTGGTGGAAGAAGAACTACCTTATTTCCTTGCATGAGCAGAAAATGATAATATTATCAAGAACATCCAAATTAGAAGCCACTCCCTTCTATTAGCAATCTTTGGACAACCTGGCACAAACAAAGGTTTACCACTCCATTTTCCTTACCCCCCCCCCCCCCACATGTTAATGACACAGGGGAACTTCTATGAACATCCGCTTTATCCCACGAATTCTTGAAACTGCTAAAATGGATAATCAGGATACACACCATCTAGCCATGAACTAGGCTGGGCATGGTGTCCACTTATTACTAATGTTAGAGGCCTTTTTTGTTGCTTTCAGGTTGGACTTGTAATTATGTGGGTCAAGACTTCAATATGGAGGCTCGAACTTGGCGATGGCTACGACGACAAGCCATTGTGTTTTGTAACCATACTTATTTATTATGGTATTATGCATAATGCTTTAACAAAAAAAACGCTACATGCATGTCCTTCTCATTTTTCATGACACAGGGCTTTGGTGACCATCTAAACTCATTTTTATCAAGCACTCTATGCAGTACCTACTTATTTGCCTGTTAATTCATTGATTTTTTTTGTGACATTCATTTTCAATGTTTTAGAAAGTCATGGGGTAAAAGCGTTGGGAGAAAAACAGTATTGATGCCCTATTGTTTCGTATCTTAGGGGCGAACAAAATTGCCGAGCTTTTAACAATAACCAGACTTCTTAGTATAGTTGTGATGCAGTCAATTTTCACTCCCTACTTTGACCTTGACCTACTAATCTGCACAAGGAATGCACGTGAGCCACAAACCACCATTTTTGTCGCCAATGACACTCTGATTCTAAAGTCAGAAGGGATCCGAGGAAGGTGTAATGTTGTAAACAGGGAATTTTAGCGTATATTAGCTTACCAGCCTCAAGTCTTATTTATAATGCTAGAGTCCTGGTTCGACCATGCCATCAGTGGCATAGCTTAGGGAAGAAGATATTCATGGAGATTCTTCTCTAATTAGGAGTTGTATTATGAAGGGAAGTTTCCCTATTAACCTTGTGCTCTTAGATACGCGGGAGATATCACAATTAGAGAGTAGTCCATAGATAAATGTTTCTATGTGCAACGTATACTCTGGTATTTGCTTCCTAGTTGATACCCAATGAGTATAGGATCATTTTTCTTATTTTGATCAGAGCGAAGGATGCTGCATCCGCGTGACTCCGTGGGTGATCCAGTTGCTGACTTCTCTTCAGCTGAATGATCATGTTTTTGTAAGATGATGTCGCCATCTTGCTTTGATAAGTTGTCGGATAACTTCAAGTTCTGGCGGAAATACTACTTCTTGGCTTTTTCTGATTCGACTCCCAAATGGTCTGCTCCAATAAAGGAAAAGCGTGAACTTTTTCAGCTTGCCAGGGCGGAGAACGAAGTATCCGACTGGGAAAGGGACCACCTACGATTAGCAAGGGTTGAAGATGTGTCAAATCTGAGTACCGAGCATGCTGAAGCTGTGAGTGAGAAGCTGATGATGGCTGCTATAGGCTACTTGTACTGGTGCTGACCAATCCATAACCATTCTATTAGAGGATTCTGATGTGGATGAGGGCCTAGGAGCAGTGGCAACTACAAAGGGCGGTGCTGGCACAATTTCGCATTTGGGAGAGCTCCATCCAGATGCGCGGATAAGTTTGTCTACTACGGACATAGTGAAGATGAGCAACCACACTTAGCACCAGGAAGTTGACGTGGACTATGCTTCAAGGAATCACAGAAGTAGGCGCTACAGCTGGATAAGGGCGTATGGATAAGGGTTTGAAGCACCTTATGCTGGGAATGTCTTATTTGAGCCAAGTGGTCGTCGCTAGGATGAAAGTTAAGGCTGCTCGTAAGAGGGTGTACACCATGGAGCGTGTCTTCTCAACTATGCAGAAGATGTATTTTGATGCGATTTTTGAATTTGATCAGCTAAGGAAGCATATTGAGGAGAGGAGGCTAGAATGGTCAGTCGTTGTTGCTAAGACTCAGAGGGTTCGTCTGGAATCCCTTGAGTTTAATTTGGCAGAGGCAGTGTCCGCAAGGGACAGATTCAAGCAAAATTTGGATCTGATCGACCATGATCTGGAGGTTACGTAGGAAGTTGCGGCTAAGATGCGCTTTGAGTTATGGTCTTTTGTTGAGGAAAATGCCATGAAAGAGGTTGAATGGGTTGCCCAGAGACAACAGTTAGAGGCCGACATGGAATTCAATGCTTGAGTAGCGAGGAAAGCTGAAGACCAGCTTCTTCTGGAGCAACATGAGCTCAGCGCAGTTAAAAGTAGCCTGGCTATGGAACAGTCTCAGTTTGATGAGCTGACTCGCAAGCGGGAACTGTTGGAGCAGGAACTTGCTGAAGCAAAGGTGTGTGCGAAAGAGTTTCTCAAGGAATAGGGCAAGTGTGAATTCCACTGGGTCGTGCATGGGTTAGAGCTGTCGGTGGTGATGAAAGAAGAGCATCTAGAATGGGACCTTGCGTATTATAAGAAGATGTCTTATGCAGACTTCAGAGTGGTCTCTGCGTAATCAGAAGAATAAGGCAACTATGGATCATGACACTCAGATTGAAACGCATACGGGCGCAACTCCTGTTCTTTCCCCTATTAAGCTTAATGTTGCCGCATCTGTAACCCCTCCCGATGAAGAGTAGACTTTGTTCCCTTGTACTTTTTTGTTTCAACTATTAATGAAAACAAGTTTATTTTGAGTACGCCTTGTACCCGCATTATGTTTGTCTTCCTGTCACGCGCTTTCCATTTTGCCTTGTCATTTTACTTTGACACTGGTTTGGTTGGTTTAGCAGGAAACTGAGTGATCTGTTTGCTGTTGAGAGTTTGACCATTGATGTCGCGAATGATTCTGACATGTTCTTCTGTGAGGTTTTAGAGTCATTATCGCTCAGTTGCATCCAATAGTGGGTGTTCCGCGGATGGTTTGGCAATGGGTTACGATGCCCAAGCCGTAGCTCATTCTCTAGGTAAGCCATTGGAAACTTTAGTTGCATATCTGACTGTCGGTTGCGGCTGCGGGCAGAAGTAAAATGTGGTAGCAGAGCACATGCATTGTCTTTGAGCTTGAGCTCTTGTTCCGAGTCAGGTTTCGTAAGCTCGGGTTGACATTCCATATAACACTCGTCCGCGGGTCAGCGGTTGGTTTTTAGGTCGGCTTGAGTGGCCATTGCTGATAATAGAATGTCAGTCTCTGTGAAAGTGAAGAACTGCTAGAGCTGCAATTTATTTTGGCGACCGCTATTTTGAAAGGGAGCGATGGTTGCGTGACGAGCCATTGACATCAGTCGGGGCTGACTAGATTCCCACCTTCTAAACCATCTATACCCACACGGACCGGATTACAGGTTTGGGATGTGAGAATTTGATGATCATGGTCTGTTTAAGAGTGATGATCCCGTGGCAAGCCATCGACATCAGTTCAGGACTGACTAGGCTCCCGCCTTCCAAACCATCTATACCTAAACGGAGTAGCCTACAAGTTTGGGGAGAGGGGATTCAACGACCATGGTTTGTAAAAGAACAGTGGTCCTATGGCAAGCCGTCGGCGTCAGTTCGAGACTGACTAGGTTCTCACCTTCCAAATCATCTACACCCGTTGTAATACCTGTTTTAAAAAAGTTTGGTCAGGGTGTACTAAGTTAATGTGGTGGGGGCACATAGCCACCTACCCTTTAAAAACAAAACTCCCCCTTTCTTTCTTTTCTTTTTTTTTCCAGGGAGCAACGAACTCTTCGTCTCCTTCTTCTCCAACATATCTTCGACGAAGTTGTCGATTTTTCTTCCCCCAAATCTCACCTCCTCCTCATTTTTCTTCCTCTTCCTCCCCTCTCCTTCTTGTTTCGGTTTTTTATTTAAGAAAATCAAAATTTCAAAGTTGTGTGGGCTGATTTAGCGTTGCCTTGTTTGAATGGTTTCCTTAGCTCCAATCAGCCGTTGAGGGGCCTTGGTGGCGTCATTTGGAGCCCTTAGACCCTACATTCAAGGGTGGTTTCGGTGTTGGCTGGATTTTTCAAAAAATCAGGGTGCATGTTCGTTTTGAGGGTTCTTTGGCGTGAATCCGGACTTTGGGTTCGGCGGGGTGTTTGCCGAATTTTTATTTCCTGTAAGTTTTTCTTTCCGTCACGCGCCGCTTGTAATTTATTTATTTTTCAGTTTCCGGCTAGTTTGCTCACCTTCGAGTCCGCCTTGCAGTTTTAAAAAAGATTGTGTGGTCCAACATTCGTGGTTTTGCGTGTTAGAAGCTTCGACCGGTAGGAATTGGGTTTTGAAAACCCATTCCGCTCAGGTGAGTGGAACTATAAATTTTATTGTAAGAAATAATTATTTGAAATCCTAAATTTATGTTTTACATTATACCGTCGATTGTGTATAATTGAATCCAAATTTGAAATTCGGGGTTTTCAGATATTTCGATGATTGGGTTGGTTATTTGTGAATGAATTACGTATTGGGTTTTCTGAAAGCATGATATACTTGAATGAAATCGAATAGTGAATGAATTTTGGTGTGATTAGGCTTTGGTGTAATGACATTGGACTTGTATACTTCGTTTTCGAGTTTGCATAGTATGTCATGTTTTACCGTGGATTGCCGAGTCTTGAGCATGTATGATAATCGACTCGAATAAATTTATCGTGGTGAATTGGGTCATGTTGGGACCCTGGCATAGTCGTGGTTTTATAAAAATTGCCGAATTGATTATGATTGCACGTCGGTTACCTTTGCTTTTGTACAGACTTGTCATTTGTGCATGTGGATGTTAGTATAAGTGTCTTTACCCCGCTATAATGCCTGTTGTGCCGATGCTTAGGAGCTTGTTCGCATCGTGAGTTGGATGGTGCTTGATATGACTCGCACATGACATTGTGGATGTTAGTATAAGTGTCTTTACCCCGCTAAGGTGCGTGAGCTCCCGGACACACTTGCCACTATAGAGTGCAGTAGGACGGGTCCCAGAGGACGTGCTTTGGAGATTACTCGCTTTCTCTCCCAGCTCGCTTGAGTTTGATTGTGTTAGGTTGGCCGTGTTAGGCCAGTCGTTCGGGATGTTTGAGTTTGTATCCTGACAGATGGCACCCCATTAGGATACAAACAAGCCTGAAGTGGTACTGGTGCACGTTGTGGGATGTCTTTGGGTGAGACACATTCGTAGGATATGCAAATACCTACGATATGAGACACTTAAACATAGTTTTACAGGATTTTTGGTTTTGACTTGATTGCATACCTAGGAGACTATGAAGAACTATGAGATTGTCTTTATTTTCATCGCTTAATATTTACCATGTTTGAATCACGTGTAATGATCGACATATATCATAAACTTGTAGTTATTGTTGAATTTGAAATGCTTGTGTTGTTGCTTGAACTTAGAAAAATTATCTTTAGAGACGCGGTGTGATTTAGACTTTAGAACTTGTTACTTATCCTTTATTGTCTGGCATGAATATTCCTTGTTTATTATTCTATTATTTGTATTTAGTTTGCTCGCACCAGCTAGCTTTGTGCTTTGTTGACCTCGCAAGGGGTGTGCTTCTATTGGAGTGCAGGCAGTGTTGGTTTTCCTGCTGATCGTGGCGCTTAGGCCCCGTTTTTCGTTGTAGGCGCGTTTTGTGCTGTTTGGTCGTGTCCACCCTGTATGGGTATGTTTTGCTTCCTCTGTGTTTCCGATGTACTATATTGTTATACTAGATGCTTGTATATTGGTATGGCTTTATGACTCTGGCGGGGCGAATCAAATATACTGATTTTGTTTAAACTTTATCGTAGTTTTTATTTTCGTTTCATTCTCGTACCAAGAATGTGTTATATTATGATGTTGTGGCCAATTACGATCCGCATGTGTTACGGGTTAGTTCACGCATCGGCACGCTGCGATTCCTGTGGCGGGTCAAGGCGTGACACCCATGCACATCGAGCTAAATATTTGGGAGTTTTCAGCGACCGTGGTCTGTATAAGAGCAGTGGTCCTGTGGCAAGCCATCAGAATCAGCTCGGGACTGACTAGGCTCTCACCTTCCAAACCATTTACACTTGCACGGAGCGAGCTACAAGTATGGGGATTGGTAATTCGGCGACCATAGTCTGTAGAAGAGCAGTGGTCACATGGCGAACCGTTGATATCAGTCGCAACTGACTAGGCTCCCACCTTTCAAACCATCTACACCCGCACATAGTGGGCTACAGGTTTGGGCTTTGAGTAGAAGCCATCGTTGTCTGTCGTCACTGGCTAGGCTTACCTGATCGGGTTCGGTGATTGTTGTCCACGAAAGGGGCAATGGTCCCTGGCGAGTCGTCATCACCAAGCGTAAGAACGTGGATTAGACTCCCATTTCCTAAACCATCGACATCTACACAGGGCGGACTTGGCGTCAGGATGAACCAGAAGTCATCATTATCAACCAAAGTTGACTAAGCTTGCCTGGTTAGGTAGGGGCTCCGCCTGTTGCGGACGTGGGAGCCAACATCAGTGGGCAGAGTGCATTGTGCGAATGAGTTTCCCTTTGAAGAGACACGAGTACCTTAAATCAGCTAGTGATATGCAGGTGTGATCCATATGCCAAAAGTGACTAGGGTTTCTAATGCTTGTGTCATGCACGTGGTAGAATACCGCTTGAATAGTGGGTTGAGCCCATGGGTGTGTAAAGGAAGAGCTAGGGTTTTTCGTAGGATCGAGACGCTACTTGTGCAACATAGATTGCATGGTGACACGCATTCGGGGTAGATAGCAAGCAGTTGAGTATCGGTTACACCCCCCCCCCATTAATGGGGTTTTGTGCAACATCATTAATTGGATGAACGTGGTCCTATGCAATTCCCTTGGGAACTGTCGTCTCCTCATTTTCCATACGATATTCAATGCTGATAGTCAATGTTGAAGAACATGTTTAGTGAACCACTATGTCTATATAATGGTTTTTTTCATCGTTGTAGGCATTATCTTCCACAAAACACACCTCCTCAGATGCTCTTACTTAAAGAACATGCTTTGGGTTTTTCCAAAGGCTAGAGGAAATCTCCAACGTTGGAGTGTTTGAATGTTCTGAGATTTTCGCTAATGAGTCATGATAAGACTTGTTATGCGTGGTCACCTGCTCTGGGTGAGCACCCAATTGGTTCGCTGAGACCTTGTAATTTCTTCTTGTATTGCAAAGAAGAGTTGCGAATTCCCTCCGAAGGGATGAGTCTGTCATTTATTCTCCAATGCTTCGGTTTTACTTGTGCTACTCTGTCTGTTGGGAGACACTCTTTGCAGGTAACTTAGGCTTGATCGAAGTGTTGGCAGATGCGTCATCACTTAAGAGGGTGGTATCTCTGAGTCATCCTAAATATCGCGCATGTGAGAAGTGTCCTCACTTGGTAGCACTGTGAGACCTTAATTGCCTCACCGCTTGCGGTCATCTTTGTTTGTCCTCTTCTACCTCTTTCGGGAGACCGTCTGCCGGATTGAAGATGTCTACAACTTGTTGCAAAGTCCACATTACCTTTGGCGGGCCATTTTATTGGGGTGATATGGCGGAACAATTAGTTGTGTTGTCCTTTCAGCCCCTATTGCACTTTTTCCCTTGATCGCGGGACACCTTCTTCAGAGGAGTCGCTGAGCGGAGTCTACTTTGGGTACCTTTGCTGCACTTTTGAGTCTTATTCTAGAGTCGAACTATTTAAGCGAGTTTTTACTGTATGTTGCATCGGATTCAAATGCTTGTAGTTTGTAGTCTTTTGTACCTATCTCTAGCGATCGTTGTTACATCTTTCCAGTAATCAATAGAGTGTGTTTGTGTAATTCTCTTTTATTTCTTAAATGATTGCAAATGACATAAGCTCCTAAGAATTAAAACTCTACATTGACTATAAAAAGGAAACTAAACAACTTAATAGACTTACTGTTGGCGGAGAGAGGTCGGCCCGACCTTGAAGTGAATTTGCATGGCCCTTTCTGCATCGTTGGTACCTTCAGCAAACTGCCAAGCCATACTGACATCGTTGAGGTTACTGAAAAATAAACCTTGCATGAGAGTTTTCTTCTGCGCTGACTGATTGTCAGGGGGTTGTGCTCCTGTCTGCAATCACATCTCCGCTTTGTTGGGTTGAAGAGCGGATTGTGCCTATGATATGATGTTTGAATGTTCTCCGTTTCTAAGTTGAGCCACCTCCATTGGGATTTTATCTCTATGTTAGTGGAGTGACTCTTCCATAATTACTGAGTCTGGCTTCTGTTCAACTTGCCCTGTGGGTTCCAGTTGGATCTGGGAATATTCTTTTTGCTTTAGTGCAGCATAATGGCACCCTCGTGTCGTTGTTTGGTCCCCACGTATTGTTCCATCCAAGTTGTTAGCCATATACTCGACACATTGGTGAAGTGTGGAGACTACTGCTTCCAACTGGTGAAGCCGCGGTCTTCCCAGGATGAGGTTATATGTAGACGACGCGTCCATGACCATGAAGTCCAAGAATAAGACTTTTCTTAGTTGTGGCTCTTCTGCCACCACTACTAACCTTATCTTCCCAATTGGAAAGCATTTCTCTCTGTTGAATTCAATTAGCGGGTAATCTAAGGATGTCAGGTTTTCCTAATTTAGTGTCCATACTGCGGAACACATTGTAGAACAAGACGTTGAGGGAGCTTCTCGTATCCACCAGGGCCCTCTTTACTTCCCACCTTGCGATAGAGACCGAAATGACAAAAACATCACTGTGCGGTGCGCGGGCGCCTTCAAGGTCTTTGTCTGTGAAGTTTAAGGTGGGGATGGGGCTTTGCACCCTCGTGTAGTATACGCGTTTGTCCTCGTCTGCAGGCTGCATCCGCATCTTTAGTAGAGTTCGCGTGCGGGATCTATTTGACTAGTCTTCATTTGATCTGACTCCATGAAGGACAAATATTATGCCCAGAGTCTCCTTCTCAATCTCCTTGTCTGCCTCTCCCCTGTCTCTGGGTCGGTCTTGTCGCCTCTCTGAACTCAGGAATTCTTTTAGATTGCCCTTGCGGATCCAATATTCGATCTCATACCTTAGACTATTGCAGTAATTTGTGTCGTGGCCACCCTCCTTGTGGTATGAGCAATATTTTTTGTTGTCACGTTTGGAGAGGTCTCCATGCTGTTTTGAAGGCCACTTCAGATCTTCCCAATTTTTCATGGAGTTCAAGACGTCCGATAAGCTAGAATTTAAGGGGGTCATGGATCTGGATCCAATTTAGTTGGAAGCTTTCTCTGACCTAGCTCGGCCAAGGTCCGACCTGTTGTTGTTGCACTTTCACTTATTTTTTCTTCGTCCCCTCGCCTTCTTCCCTCCTTCCTGTCCTTGGAAACGGAGGGCTTCTTCTCAATTTCGGTTTCCTTCTTCGTTGTTCTCGTCCCTTCTAGAGTGATGTACCTCTGGGCACCCTACAAGAGTTCTGCCATATCCAGAGGGGGTTTCAAGGTGATGAAGTCATAAGGCTTTCCTTATCTTAGGTCCACGGTAAAATTCGTCGCAGCTGTGTCATCGTTGTAGCCGCCAATGAGTGCCAGCTCATCATTGAAACGTGTGACATGCTCTCTTAGCGTCTCATTAGATTTATGCCTCAGCGAGAGTATGTAGTGTGGGCCTTTTTTGAGATACTGACTTTCGACAAAGGGCATCAAGAATTCCTTGGCCAACACCTTGAATGAGTCGATCGATTTTAGCGGGAGGCTGTGGAACCACATCAGTGTTGACTTCTTCAGACTAGTAGGGAACGTTCTGCACATCACCGACTCGGAACCTTCTTTGAGTGTGGATGCATTCTTTTTCCGCTCCCTGCTTTGAGCTAATCCCACTGATTTGCACAATTGATGCACGTGAGCCACAAACCACCGTGGGGTGGCTGATGGCATTTTGATGCTAAAGTCAGACGTGCTCTGAGGAAGGTGTAATGTTGTAGCATGGAATTCGTAGCGTACCTTAGCTTACCAACCTCATGTCTGATTTATAATACAAGGAGTTCTGATTTTACCAGGACATCATAGGCATAGTTTAGGAAATAGATCTTCGTGGATATCCCTCCCTAATTAGGAGTCGTGTTGTAGGAGGGAAGTTCCCTGTTAGCTCCATGCTCCTAGATACGCAAGAGATAGTTCCCAGTCCAAGAGCAATCCGTAGAAAGAAGTTTTCCTGTATGAAAGATACTCAAGTGTTTGATTCCTAATTGGAAGCGGAAAGCAGCTGTAGTTGCCCGTCTGAAGCTGATCCTCGAGATACTTACCTGAAAGGGCTTACAGGTATTGAGGATAGTTGTGAGACGTGTGGACCTAGCATGCTGTGAGAGTTTGGGTCCGCCTGGCGGACTGCAGTTGGGCGGGCTTAGAACCTCTTGGGTCGGATCAGTATTGGGCTGACGCTCGAGGTCGTAGTTCTTTAGATTATCATGACACATATACGACTCTGGAGTGTGAATATTTTTTATGTATCATCAGCTACTTCCTCGAGTAAGTGGGCCCTCACATCAATTCGCTAAGTCATCTCTTGAAGGGATGCACCGCTAATGATGATTGAATCTATATCGTTGCTTAAGTCACGCGTTGCATTAATTTAAAGTGTGTTGGTTGATAGTCACATAATTATTACATAATATACCCCTTAATTTATACATGTTAGTGTTTCGATTATTATATTTTATAGTAATTATTTCGTTTTCATATCTTTGTAGGAATTTGAGCGTAAACGATGAAATCAGATTAAAGCGGCAAGTTAAGGAACGACAATTAGTCGATTCCAATGGTGGTATAAAGCAATCACAAAACCTAAACCTAAACCTAATTCATACCCTAAACCCGAAACCTAATTCATACCCTAAAACCAATTCATACCCTAAAACCAAACCCAAACCTAATCCTTCTCCTACCCTCATTGATGAATCATTCCCTCATTCCATCCATATTCATCTTGATTATTCTTTATAAATAGAGGAGGATAGGGTAAGAATGGGGGAGAGGGGGAAGAGAAGGGAAAAGATTAGAATTGAAGATCAAAACCTCTTCCTCCTCTCAAGGTGATTCTCATCACAAAACACCACCTATCCCTCTTCCACTCATCCATCTCTCACTCACTCCACTCACTCAGTAGTCACCACACCCTCGCCACCACAGTCACCTCGCCATCGCCACCACCGAGCTCCACAACCGCCACCGTCACCACCGTGAAGTAGGGGTGTGACAACCCTGTTTCACGTCCAATTTTCTCTCCACCACCACTCTCTGCTCCTCTCCCCTGTCCACACAACCGCCACCATCTCCGCACGAGTCCCACCACCACAACAGGCCAAAAAATTCATCGACAGAGCCACCAACCTCGCCGCGAAACAGAGCCGCACCGCGACTCTGTTTCGTCTCGCGACAGAGCTTGCTCCTCCCCTCTCTCGGCCTCTCTTCGTCTCAAGTTCCTCCTCTCACGACCACCATCACGACCCGACCAAGCACCGCAACCACCACCTCGCGACAAAGCTTGCAACCGACTGAAACAGGGAGCGAAAACAGGGAATCTCTTCCCGATTTCTCTTCGGTTTTTGTTGCTGTTTTCTTGGCTTATTCTCACTGTTTGCTCATCTTTGCAGGTTCTAGGATCGATTATAGGACGAGGGAGGCCGCGAGGAGCAAGAACAAGGCCGCGAGAGCCGCCGTCTCGCTGGAGAAGAAGATCGGACCTCGCTGCTACTGTAGCAGCACTGTAGCGAGGGCGAGATTTAGTTAATTCAGTTTTTGGCTATTTCCACCCCCGAATTTGCTCTGTACCACCACAGAGCGGGTTTTGGGTCATTTCCTCGGGGTTCGTGCACATCCACCTGCTGATTTGCTGAGTGCCACCATCTCAAGCTTGTGATAAACTACTTGGGTTGTATGAATTATTTTAAATTTATTTTACTGAATTAAGGTTTTATTGTTCAACAGCAATTTATTTCTGAATATTGATTAATTGCTTTCACCTTTCATGTTCAATTAAAAATTGATATGTTTGGTAGTTAGATTTACCTTTGATTAATATTCAAAGCATGTGCTAAAAAGTTTTAAGCTTGAACTTTGATTAAGTGTGCCCTAAAAAGACACTTAATGCTTGGTGAAAGTTCAATTGCTTGAGATAAATTGTTAATGTTTAAAAGAAACTTGATATGATTGGAATTGAAATTTTAATGATCACATCTTCGGTGTAAGCAAGGGATTCTCATCCCTAAAGCTTCTCGTTTAATATCTCAGTAATTTAGATTTAAATATACTTTTGTCAACTCATCGGTGAATCCAAACCACACAAAATCCATTCCATCCATCTTATCATTTTATTTTATTTTTCTTATCTTTAATTTATTTTTAGTTTAATTTTAAAAATGTTGTAACCCCCTTTCCTATAAAATAGTTTAATTAAATTCTAAAATCAATTGCATCCACCTTCCTCGTGGGATCGACCCGTACTTGCCGTTGTCTACCAGTTAGGCACCGTGCACTTGCGGTTATTACAAGTGGGTTAAATTAACCTGTTAATTTAGGTTAGTTAAACCCGCATCAAGTTTTTGGCCCCGTTGCCGGGGAAGGTAGCACTGTAATTGAATTTAAGATTTATTTTCACTAAAAAAAAAAAAAAACAAAAAAAAAATTTATTTTGTTCTTTTTACACTCATTTTGTGTTTGATTTTGCAGATTACACGCTTCTCGAGGATAGTGGACGATCCTGCAAAATATCAAGCAAATTTAAATTTTTTTTTTATTTTGTGAGGAGAGTTGTACTTTTATTTTCACCTCGTTTTACGACTGTGCGGTGTAATAATTTTTTTGAACTTTACTATTTTTCATTTTGTTTAATTAAAAAAAAAAAAAAAAAAACCCAAAATTTTCTAAGTCAAAAGAAATTATAGGGAAACAATTATAATTGTTACCCAATAATTTTTTATGATTTAGAAATCCGACTTCTAAGACCAAGACCAGTAAATTTATTTGCATGTGCTTGTGTGCTGATTGAAACATATAAAGAGAAGTCAGACTTTTTTTTTTTGAATTGTGCTAAGTTTTTGTGCAGAACGGAATACGCTCACTGTAAGTATTTCTATCACACGCAATGTATTAGCGACCAGGGTGCTTGGTGTAATTGTTTGAAATTGTGTGATTGGTTGTTTAATTTCTGTAATTGTGGATGCTAAACTTTAGTAATTCATAATAAGCAGACCCAGCTTATAAATAGAAACTGGTGGGGCTTGATATCCCCACCTCATCACTCCAGCTGTGTGCAACCAATAGCCTAACATAATTAAAATCAATTAGCAAGTTAGATAGAACATCTTTTAGGTACGGTGTTCATAGGACAACCAAAACCAAGGTGAATCCAATAATTTTTGTGTTGACCAAAGCTAAAAGTGACGATGGGTTTAATCATTCAATGAACTCCGAGAGGCCACTGCCACAAGGGTAATTCACCCGGTACGCCGAGTCATAAGTAAGCTACGATCCACAAGAAGAATTGGTGTAACCATCAGTTTTTTGTTAGGAACACAAGCCTCAAGTGTGCATTTAACATCATATCGTTCTCACATCTATTGGCTTACAGAGCGGTAGCACAAGGAAGTACTTAATTGGACCATTGTGACCTCCTTCTCTTGTGCGGTAATCCGGTTTCTTTGAAACAAAACTCTAGCCTACTGATTTTGAACTTTGCGGTGTAAAGTGTACACTCTTAGGATCAACTTGTAGCACCCATTGCTGTGTCATAAAGATTACATAAGAAATAATTGTCCCCCAAAGATAAAAAGATAATTGATCTCAAAAACGTTGATTGCTTAGGGAGGCATGTTTCTTGTGCATTTATTGGTTGTTGATTGCATGTGAGCCTGTGTATATTTTTAGAGTTAGTGCTTTCAAAAAAAAAAAAAATGAACACAAGGGATTATCCAGCCTATTTTTCCGAGCAAGTCAATTCATTTTATGACATGCGACGACCTGAGTATGATCCATATTTAGATTATTACCCAGGTCTAGCTTATCATTCTGACTTAGCATGGGTTCATGGTCAGTACCATGAAGGCCCTCTAGACACTCCTCAGACTCGTCAAGCTTTCATTCCTGATAATGAGTTAGAGGATATCATGAAAATTTTTATAGAGCGAACAGGAGAAATACTTGTGCAAAATTCTCATGATATCACAGAATTGACAACTATTTTTCAACAAAATTCTCAAGCTATCCGGAAACTTGAGATGACTGTGAATCAGATAGTTGAGTCACTTCCTGAGATAGAGTCAGAAAAATTCCCTAGTGATTCATTTATTGATGAACCTGTCGATTTTGAGACACTACAGACATCTCCTTCCCGTGTTGACTCATGCATCCCTAGTGACTCATGCATCGAATCAAGTTGTGAACATTCTTTAGAGTCTCCCCTTGACTGTTTAGAGGCTTGTTTGACTCAATTTAGTTTAGACTTTGATGTTGATGATTCCATTAGGGAAGTCAATGATTTGCTTGACTCAGTTCCTATTGTGGATCCTATTTATAAATGGACGTCTAAAGTGAAGCCTCTTCCACTCAGTGAGTCAAAACTAGTCCCATCAGTTGAGCCACCTGAGCTTGACCTTAAACAATTACCTGACACCCTCAGGTATGCATTTTCAGGTGATGAGTTGTCTAGACCAATATCTCTATGTGATTCATGTGAGGAGCCTGTACTACCTGATATATCCATCGTCTCATCTACTTGCATCACATTCCCATTTATTAAGGCTACTTTCACCAATCCCTTGTGTTGTAGTGAGGATTTCAGTTTTCACCATCCTGTTGTGAAAATTATTCAATCATCTAATTTGGAACCAGACATAGGATGTTCCCTTTTTGGAGTACGCAAGGATCATCTGTTGTGTATGACTACTGGTCACTTTTGGAATGTCCTAGTGTATTTGGTGCCCCATGTGATTGCTATATTTTGGTGGACTGATCCTCAACTGTTCAGGTTGTTGATATACGACCATGGACTAAGTGTTTGTCATGTTCTTCCTCTCCACTATTTGATACACCATTTTTTAGGAAGAATATTTGTCGGGCTGATGACAGTAAACCAAGCGCTCCTAGGAGGCTGCCTAGCTTTAGTTGTGTGTCTTTGCTGTTAGTCTGGATTGATTTTTGAGTACCCTATTTAGTTGTGTTTCACTCATACTCGTTAGCTCCGTAACAGTTTTGACTTCCAACTTGCCTTTTCTTTTTAGTTTTCTTTGTTAGTGTCGAGTCTGCATTTTATTGATTTCTAATGAAAACTCCATGATTCTTATGTTTTTGAGCCTCATTGATGGATGACTTCTTGGAAATTTGTAAAATCTTCACCGCGGTAATACTGTTCTAACCTCCTCTCATGTACTTACTTCATTCATTTGTCAGAATTACTTTGTTAAACATTGAGGACAATGTTTGGATTAGGTTTGGGGGTAGGGTTCATGAGTCGGTGAATTTTTCGTTTTTTTTGGTAGTGTTTTCTTTTCTTATTCTTAAAAAAAAAAAAAAAAAAAATCTTTCAAAACAATTTGGTCTTTTGAGAAAATGGATTTTAAATGTTATATGCTCAAGAAAATGCAAGCCAACTTGACATATTGGTATATTGATAAAGACTGAAAGTTTAGTATGATCCTTAAGCTAGATCTGGTTCATAAGATTTTTCAACTCGATTATCTTTGCACCATGAGCCATGTTAGCATAACTTGAAGTTGATGAGTGAAATATATACTAGAAAACCTTAGAATAATAGTGGAGACTTAACCCTGAACGTTTTGAGCCTTTCCATTTTTCTGAGGGTTATACATAAACTCTGATTTTTCTTGAGTCCGTATTATCTCGTTGATGATCTCATTATTCTCATTTTTCTGATCAATTGCTTTGGGAATGACATAAAAATTGAATTATTACACTAGAACTTCTTGGCTTATTCAATTGAGATGTCATAATACTGACCCAAACTTAGGAAATGATCTAGGCATTTTTTTTTCTTTTTTCTTTAGACCATTAACTAGCCTTTTAACTTACCCATAACATTAACTTTTTGTAGCCTTTTGACTAGCCTTTAAACTTACCCATAACATTAACCTTTTTTGTAGCCTTTTGAGCCATAGATTAACCTTTTATTTGCTAACCCATTAACCTTTACCCAATTTTTCTGGGAATGTGTACGGATGAATATACTTGGTGTAAAAAGGGCATGAAAGAGCAAAATATGAGATATTTCATAAATCCTCTATGAAAGAAAGAAAAAGAAAGAAAGAAAGAAAGAAAAAGAAAAAAAGAAAGAAAAGAAAGCAGAAGAAGAATGTGAATGAGGATAAAGATGTGAGAATGAAGAAAAAATTGATGGTGCGCAACATTGATTTATTCTTGACAGCCCTAATTGTACGTATAATGGGTGTATACATTCCTAGAAATTTTTGTGAGAATCCTTTGACATCCCCCATTAACCATTACCCAAGCCCCATTACAACCCAACAAAGTCCTGGTTGATCTTAGGTAAAGGTTGGTTATGTAAATGTGGAGATTTAATAACTAAGACCTATGGTGTTTGATTCAACATTTCCAAAAGTAATTGATATTCCTGTCCATGAGATCATGTTCATTCCATTCTTGAAAAGTCCGTTCTTCATATTACTATATGTGAGATGATTATTTTTCATTATTTACTCTTTTCCTCACATATAAACTGAGTGAAATACCAAATCTCTGAGTGTTTTATTGTGAGTGACATGAGAGATTTGAAGTCAAAACAAACTTTCTACAGAAGATTTAGTCATTGTTTTACTCTGAAATGAAAAGTTATGTTGACAGTGCTATCCACACACACACATTGAGTTGAGGATGATTATGAATTTTTTCTAACCTTTGGAGAATATTAAATTATTTGGAGATTTGTTGATACACTAAAATGACACTGTTGGCTTCCTGCATTTCTTGAAGTTTTAAAATGAACACTGTTTGACCAAGTTTTGATTGAGACAGTAATGTTTGTGGGTAACATTTCTGGAAACCCTCACGAAACTATAACTCGTCAACTAGAGGTAATCTAGGGGTTTAAAGCCTTGTTGCGCATTTAAGGTAAGTGCAACCGATGATTCCTGCGAAAGTGAGTTAGAATTTTCTTTTTTTTGTTTTGCACGAGGACTAGCAAAATATAGGTTTGGGGGTATTTGATAGTCACATAATTATTACATAATATACTCCTTAATTTATACATGTTAGTGTTTCGATTATTATATTTTATAGTAATTATTTCGTTTTCATATCTTTGTAGGAATTTGAGCGTAAACGATGAAATCAGATTAAAGCGGCAAGTTAAGGAACGACAATTAGTCGATTCCAATGGTGGTATAAAGCAATCACAAAACCTAAACCTAAACCTAATTCATACCCTAAACCCGAAACCTAATTCATACCCTAAAACCAATTCATACCCTAAAACCAAACCCAAACCTAATCCTTCTCCTACCCTCATTGATGAATCATTCCCTCATTCCATCCCTATTCATCTTGATTATTCTTTATAAATAGAGGAGGATAGGGTAAGAATGGGGGAGAGGGGGAAGAGAAGGGAAAAGATTAGAATTGAAGATCAAAACCTCTTCCTCCTCTCAAGGTGATTCTCATCACAAAACACCACCTATCCCTCTTCCACTCATCCATCTCTCACTCACTCCACTCACTCAGTAGTCACCACACCCTCGCCACCACAGTCACCTCGCCATCGCCACCACCGAGCTCCACAATCGCCACTGTCACCACCGTGAAATAGGGGTGTGACAACCCTGTTTCACGTCCAATTTTCTCTCCACCACCACTCTCTGCTCCTCTCCCCTGTCCACACAACCGCCACCATCTCCGCACGAGTCCCACCACCACAACAGGCCAAGAAATTCATCGACAGAGCCACCAACCTCGCCGCGAAACAGAGCCGCACCGCGACTCTGTTTCGTCTCGCGACAGAGCTTGCTCCTCCCCTCTCTCGGCCTCTCTTCGTCTCAAGTTCCTCCTCTCACGACCACCGTCACGACTCGACCAAGCACCGCAACCACCACCTCGCGACAGAGCTCGCAACCGACTGAAACAGGGAGCGAAAACAGGGAATCTCTTCCCGATTTCTCTTCGGTTTTTGTTGCTGTTTTCTTGGCTTATTCTCACTGTTTGCTCGTCTTTGCAGGTTCTAGGATCAATTATAGGACGAGGGAGGCCGCGAGGAGCGAGAACGAGGCTGCGAGAGCCGCCGTCTCGCTGGAGAAGAAGATCGGACCTCGCTGCTACTGTAGCAGCACTGTAGCGAGGGCGGGATTTAGTTAATTCAGTTTTTGGCTATTTCCACCCCCGAATTTGCTCTGTACCACCACAGAGCGGGTTTTGGGTCATTTCCTCGGGGTTCGTGCACATCCACCTGCTGATTTGCTGAGTGCCACCATCTCAAGCTTGTGATAAACTACTTGGGTTGTATGAATTATTTTAAATTTATTTTACTGAATTAAGGTTTTATTGTTGAACAGCAATTTATTTCTGAATATTGATTAATTGCTTTCACCTTTCATGTTCAATTAAAAATTGATATGTTTGGTAGTTAGATTTACCTTTGATTAATATTCAAAGCATGTGCTAAAAAGTTTTAAGCTTGAACTTTGATTAAGTGTGCCCTAAAAGACACTTAATGCTTGGTGAAAGTTCAATTGCTTGAGATAAATTGTTAATGTTTAAAAGAAACTTGATATGATTGGAATTGAAATTTTAATGATCACATCTTCGGTGTAAGCAAGGGATTCTCATCCCTAAAGCTTCTCGTTTAATATCTCAGTAATTTAGATTTAAATATACTTTTGTCAGCTCATCGGTGAATCCAAACCACACAAAATCCATTCCATCCATCTTATCATTTTATTTTATTTTTCTTATCTTTAATTTATTTTTAGTTTAATTTTAAAAATGTTGTAACCCCCTTTCCTATAAATTAGTTTAATTAAATTCTAAAATCAATTGCATCCACCTTCCTCGTGGGATCGACCCGTACTTGCCGTTGTCTACCAGTTAGGCACCGTGCACTTGCGGTTATTACAAGTGGGTTAAATTAACCTGTTAATTTAGGTTAGTTAAACCCGCATCAAGTTTTTGGCGCCGTTGCCGGGGAAGGTAGCACTGTAATTGAATTTAAGATTTATTTTCACTAAAAAAAAAAAAAAAATTTAAAATTAAAAAAACAAAAAAAAATTTTATTTTGTTCTTTTTACACTCATTTTGTGCTTGATTTTGCAGATTACACGCTTCTCGAGGATAGTGGACGATCCTGCAAAATATCAAGCAAATTTAAATTTTTTTTTTTATTTTGTGAGGAGAGTTGTACTTTTATTTTCACCTCGTTTTACGAGTGTGCGGTGTAATAATTTTTTTGAACTTTACTATTTTTCATTTTGTTTAATTAAAAAAAAAAAAAAAACCCAAAATTTTCTAAGTCAAAAGAAATTATAGGGAAACAATTATAATTGTTACCCAATAATTTTTTATGATTTAGAAATCCGACTTCTAAGACCAAGACCAGTAAATTTATTTGCATGTGCTTGTGTGCTGATTGAAACATATAAAGAGAAGTCAGACTTTTTTTTTTTGAATTGTGCTAAGTTTTTGTGCAGAACGGAATACGCTCACTGTAAGTATTTCTATCACACGCAATGTATTAGCGACCAGGGTGCTTGGTGTAATTGTTTGAAATTGTGTGATTGGTTGTTTAATTTCTGTAATTGTGGATGCTAAACTTTAGTAATTCATAATAAGCAGACCCAGCTTATAAATAGAAACTGGTGGGGCTTGATATCCCCACCTCATCACTCCAGCTGTGTGCAACCAATAGCCTAACATAATTAAAATCAATTAGCAAGTTAGATAGAACATCTTTTAGGTACGGTGTTCATAGGACAACCAAAACCAAGGTGAATCCAATAATTTTTGTGTTGACCAAAGCTAAAAGTGACGATGGGTTTAATCATTCAATGAACTCCGAGAGGCCACTGCCACAAGGGTAATTCACCCGGTACGCCGAGTCATAAGTAAGCTACGATCCACAAGAAGAATTGGTGTAACCATCAGTTTTTTGTTAGGAACACAAGCCTCAAGTGTGCATTTAACATCATATCGTTCTCACATCTATTGGCTTACAGAGCGGTAGCACAAGGAAGTACTTAATTGGACCATTGTGACCTCCTTTTCTTGTGCGGTAATCCGGTTTCTTTGAAACAAAACTCTAGCCTACTGATTTTGAACTTTGCGGTGTAAAGTGTACACTCTTAGGATCAACTTGTAGCACCCATTGCTGTGTCATAAAGATTACATAAGAAATAATTGTCCCCCAAAGATAAAAAGATAATTGATCTCAAAAACGTTGATTGCTTAGGGAGGCATGTTTCTTGTGCATTTATTGGTTGTTGATTGCATGTGAGCCTGTGTATATTTTTAGAGTTAGTGCTTTCAAAAAAAAAAAAATGAACACAAGGGATTATCCAGCCTATTTTTCCGAGCAAGTCAATTCATTTTATGACATGCGACGACCTGAGTATGATCCATATTTAGATTATTACCCAGGTCTAGCTTATCATTCTGACTTAGCATGGGTTCATGGTCAGTACCATGAAGGCCCTCTAGACACTCCTCAGACTCGTCAAGCTTTCATTCCTGATAAAGAGTTAGAGGATATCATGAAAATTTTTATAGAGCGAACAGGAGAAATACTTGTGCAAAATTCTCATGATATCACAGAATTGACAACTATTTTTCAACAAAATTCTCAAGCTATCCGGAAACTTGAGATGACTGTGAATCAGATAGTTGAGTCACTTCCTGAGATAGAGTCAGAAAAATTCCCTAGTGATTCATTTATTGATGAACCTGTCGATTTTGAGACACTACAGACATCTCCTTCCCGTGTTGACTCATGCATCCCTAGTGACTCATGCATCGAATCAAGTTGTGAACATTCTTTAGAGTCTCCCCTTGACTGTTTAGAGGCTTGTTTGACTCAATTTAGTTTAGACTTTGATGTTGATGATTCCATTAGGGAAGTCAATGATTTGCTTGACTCAGTTCCTATTGTGGATCCTATTTATAAATGGACGTCTAAAGTGAAGCCTCTTCCACTCAGTGAGTCAAAACTAGTCCCATCAGTTGAGCCACCTGAGCTTGACCTTAAACAATTACCTGACACCCTCAGGTATGCATTTTCAGGTGATGAGTTGTCTAGACCAATATCTCTATATGATTCATGTGACGAGCCTGTACTACCTGATATATCCATCGTCTCATCTACTTGCATCACATTCCCATTTATTAAGGCTACTTTCACCGATCCCTTGTGTTGTAGTGAGGATTTCAGTTTTCACCATCCTGCTGTGAAAATTATTCAATCATCTAATTTGGAACCAGACATAGGATGTTCCCTTTTTGGAGTACGCAAGGATCATCTGTTGTGTATGACTACTGGTCACTTTTGGAATGTCCTAGTGTATTTGGTGCCCCATGTGATTGCTATATTTTGGTGGACTGATCCTCAACTGTTCAGGTTGTTGATATACGACCATGGACTAAGTGTTTGTCATGTTCTTCCTCTCCACTATTTGATACACCATTTTTAGGAAGAATATTTGTCGGGCTGATGACAGTAAACCAAGCGCTCCTAGGAGGCTGCCTAGCTTTAGTTGTGTGTCTTTGCTGTTAGTCTGGATTGATTTTTGAGTACCCTATTTAGTTGTGTTTCACTCATACTCGTTAGCTCCGTAACAGTTTTGACTTCCAACTTGCCTTTTCTTTTTAGTTTTCTTTGTTAGTGTCGAGTCTGCATTTTATTGATTTCTAATGAAAACTCCATGATTCTTATGTTTTTGAGCCTCATTGATGGATGACTTCTTGGAAATTTGTAAAATCTTCACCGCGGTAATACTGTTCTAACCTCCTCTCATGTACTTACTTCATTCATTTGTCAGAATTACTTTGTTAAACATTGAGGACAATGTTTGGATTAGGTTTGGGGGTAGGGTTCATGAGTCGGTGAATTTTTCGTTTTTTTGGTAGTGTTTTCTTTTCTTATTCTTAAAAAAAAAAAAAAAAAATCTTTCAAAAAAATTTGGTCTTTTGAGAAAATGGATTTTAAATGTTATATGCTCAAGAAAATGCAAGCCAACTTGACATATTGGTATATTGATAAAGACTGAAAGTTTAGTATGATTCTTAAGCTAGATCTGGTTCATAAGATTTTTCAACTCGATTATCTTTGCACCATGAGCCATGTTAGCATAACTTGAAGTTGATGAGTGAAATATATACTAGAAAACCTTAGAATAATAGTGGAGACTTAACCCTGAACGTTTTGAGCCTTTCCATTTTTCTGAGGGTTATACATAAACTCTGATTTTTCTTGAGTCCGTATTATCTCGTTGATGATCTCATTATTCTCATTTTTCTGATCAATTGCTTTGGGAATGACATAAAAATTGAATTATTACACTAGAACTTCTTGGCTTATTCAATTGAGATGTCATAATACTGACCCAAACTTAGGAAATGATCTAGGCATTTTTTTTTCTTTTTTCTTTAGACCATTAACTAGCCTTTTAACTTACCCATAACATTAACTTTTTGTAGCCTTTTGACTAGCCTTTAAACTTACCCATAACATTAACCTTTTTTGTAGCCTTTTGAGCCATAGATTAACCTTTTATTTGCTAACCCATTAACCTTTACCCAATTTTTCTGGGAATGTGTACGGATGAATATACTTGGTGTAAAAAGGGCATGAAAGAGCAAAATATGAGATATTTCATAAATCCTCTATGAAAGAAAGAAAAAGAAAGAAAGAAAGAAAGAAAGAAAAAGAAAAAAAGAAAGAAAAGAAAGCAGAAGAAGAATGTGAATGAGGATAAAGATGTGAGAATGAAGAAAAAAATTGATGGTGCGCAACATTGATTTATTCTTGACAGCCCTAATTGTACGTATAATGGGTGTATACATTCCTAGAAATTTTTGTGAGAATCCTTTGACATCCCCCATTAACCATTACCCAAGCCCCATTACAACCCAACAAAGTCCTGGTTGATCTTAGGTAAAGGTTGGTTATGTAAATGTGGAGATTTAATAACTAAGACCTATGGTGTTTGATTCAACATTTCCAAAAGTAATTGATATTCCTGTCCATGAGATCATGTTCATTCCATTCTTGAAAAGTCCGTTCTTCATATTACTATATGTGAGATGATTATTTTTCATTATTTACTCTTTTCCTCACATATAAACTGAGTGAAATACCAAATCTCTGAGTGTTTTATTGTGAGTGACATGAGAGATTTGAAGTCAAAACAAACTTTCTACAGAAGATTTAGTCATTGTTTTACTCTGAAATGAAAAGTTATGTTGACAGTGCTATCCACACACACACATTGAGTTGAGGATGATTATGAATTTTTTCTAACCTTTGGAGAATATTAAATTATTTGGAGATTTGTTGATACACTAAAATGACACTGTTGGCTTCCTGCATTTCTTGAAGTTTTAAAATGAACACTGTTTGACCAAGTTTTGATTGAGACAGTAATGTTTGTGGGTAACATTTCTGGAAACCCTCACGAAACTATAACTCGTCAACTAGAGGTAATCTAGGGGTTTAAAGCCTTGTTGCGCATTTAAGGTAAGTGCAACCGATGATTCCTGCGAAAGTGAGTTAGAATTTTCTTTTTTTTGTTTTGCACGAGGACTAGCAAAATATAGGTTTGGGGGTATTTGATAGTCACATAATTATTACATAATATACTCCTTAATTTATACATGTTAGTGTTTCGATTATTATATTTTATAGTAATTATTTCGTTTTCATATCTTTGTAGGAATTTGAGCGTAAACGATGAAATCAGATTAAAGCGGCAAGTTAAGGAACGACAATTAGTCGATTCCAATGGTGGTATAAAGCAATCACAAAACCTAAACCTAAACCTAATTCATACCCTAAACCCGAAACCTAATTCATACCCTAAAACCAATTCATACCCTAAAACCAAACCCAAACCTAATCCTTCTCCTACCCTCATTGATGAATCATTCCCTCATTCCATCCCTATTCATCTTGATTATTCTTTATAAATAGAGGAGGATAGGGTAAGAATGGGGGAGAAGGGGAAGAGAAGGGAAAAGATTAGAATTGAAGATCAAAACCTCTTCCTCCTCTCAAGGTGATTCTCATCACAAAACACCACCTATCCCTCTCCCACTCATCCATTTCTCACTCACTCCACTCACTCAGTAGTCACCACACCCTCGCCACCACAGTCACCTCGCCATCGCCACCACCGAGCTCCACAACCGCCACTGTCACCACCGTGAAATAGGGGTGTGACAACCCTGTTTCACGTCCAATTTTCTCTCCACCACCACTCTCTGCTCCTCTCCCCTGTCCACACAACCGCCACCATCTCCGCACGAGTCCCACCACCACAACAGGCCAAGAAATTCATCGACAGAGCCACCAACCTCGCCGCGAAACAGAGCCGCACCGCGACTCTGTTTCGTCTCGCGACAGAGCTTGCTCCTCCCCTCTCTCGGCCTCTCTTCGTCTCAAGTTCCTCCTCTCACGACCACCGTCACGACTCGACCAAGCACCGCAACCACCACCTCGCGACAGAGCTCGCAACCGACTGAAACAGGGAGCGAAAACAGGGAATCTCTTCCCGATTTCTCTTCGGTTTTTGTTGCTGTTTTCTTGGCTTATTCTCACTGTTTGCTCGTCTTTGCAGGTTCTAGGATCGATTATAGGACGAGGGAGGCCGCGAGGAGCGAGAACGAGGCCGCGAGAGCCGCCGTCTCGCTGGAGAAGAAGATCGGACTTCGCTGCTACTGTAGCAGCACTGTAGCGAGGGCGGGATTTAGTTAATTCAGTTTTTGGCTATTTCCACCCCCGAATTTGCTCTGTACCACCACAGAGCGGGTTTTGAGTCATTTCCTCGGGGTTCGTGCACATCCACCTGCTGATTTGCTGAGTGCCACCATCTCAAGCTTGTGATAAACTACTTGGGTTGTATGAATTATTTTAAATTTATTTTACTGAATTAAGGTTTTATTGTTCAACAGCAATTTATTTCTGAATATTGATTAATTGCTTTCACCTTTCATGTTCAATTAAAAATTGATATGTTTGGTAGTTAGATTTACCTTTGATTAATATTCAAAGCATGTGCTAAAAAGTTTTAAGCTTGAACTTTGATTAAGTGTGCCCTAAAAAGACACTTAATGCTTGGTGAAAGTTCAATTGCTTGAGATAAATTGTTAATGTTTAAAAGAAACTTGATATGATTGGAATTGAAATTTTAATGATCACATCTTCGGTGTAAGCAAGGGATTCTCATCCCTAAAGCTTCTCGTTTAATATCTCAGTAATTTAGATTTAAATATATTTTTGTCAGCTCATCGGTGAATCCAAACCACACAAAATCCATTCCATCCATCTTATCATTTTATTTTATTTTTCTTATCTTTAATTTATTTTTAGTTTAATTTTAAAAATGTTGTAACCCCCTTTCCTATAAATTAGTTTAATTAAATTCTAAAATCAATTGCATCCACCTTCCTCATGGGATCGACCCGTACTTGCCGTTGTCTACCAGTTAGGCACCGTGCACTTGCGGTTATTACAAGTGGGTTAAATTAACCTGTTAATTTAGGTTAGTTAAACCCGTATCATTGGTTCAACAGAAAATAGGCGAGAAGCCAACCTCTATTTATGTCGTCCGCTATGTAAAGTATGATTCTTCTACTCTCCTTGTTTTCAAAGATACATCTTTGATTAGAAAAGATTGTTCATCTTCCTCATGGCTTAAGAAAACCTTCTTGATGTCACTGTCTTGGCCGAGGGCTTGGAGTTTTTTGAAGATAGGTTGTTGTCTGAATCTGATCTTGCCAAAATTTGTACGAAGTTTGGGGTCCCTAAGGACTTGCTGTTATATCTCCTGACGGGCGACAAGACACCAATGTCACCTCCTGCTGGTTTTATTGTTGCCACCACGAGATGCTTCAAACTGGAGTGTGTTTTCCGATTCTAGATGTGATCTAGGAGTTCTTGGACTTCTTAGGGATTCCTCCGGCTCAGTTGGGCCCCAATGGATATAGGATCATTCTCATGATTCTGCTCAGCGCTAAGGAGGTCGGTGTTAGCGTGACTCCGCGGGTGATTCAGTTGTTGGCCTCTTCTCAGCTAAAGAGTAATTTTTTTGTAAGATGAAGTCGCCGAATTGCTTCGTTAAGCTGCCTGATGATTTCAAGTTCTGGCAGAAGTGTTGCCTCATGGCCCTTGCGGATTCGAAGTACTTTCAATGCAAGAATTGTTCACTCGAGCGACAGTTCGGGCCGCTTCGTGAGTTCATCTCTTTTCTGTGACTTTGATATACTTGATAGTGGGTCAATTAACCATCGCTTGCATTTTTCTGCAAGAAGGTTTACCACTACTCCTCTTACCTTAGAGAAGCAAAACACCATGGAGAAGTTCTGCAACCTGCCGAAAAAAAGGCGATTGATGTTATAAGGGTTCCAACTTCATCCATAGTGGGTTGTAGGACAACTGGTACGGCACCCCACTCTGTATCGTGAGTTGCGCATTAAGTTGGAAGATGAGACCCCTTCGAGGAACGGGTCCAAAGCTTCTATTCTGTCTGATGTGGAGGAGTCGTCTGAGACTCTTACCCCTTTTGCGAGGAAGAGGTCTCACGTCAGAACTGGGTCGTCTTCGGCACAACCTGCTCCGATAAAGGAGGCGTGAATCTGCCAGACCTGTTGAGGCGGAAACTGATGTTTTCGGCTTGGAGAAGGATTATCTGCGATTGGCAGGAATTGTAGACAGGTTGAACCTTAGTGACGCGCAGGTTGAGGCTCTGGATGATCGTCTTGTGCAGGTTGCAATGGTTGCTACCATTGGTGCTGATTCGCGTGAGGTCGCTCTGACAGAAAGCTCTTGTGAGGATTTGCATGAGGTTGTAGAATCTGATCACCCCATAGTTGTTTCACCTGATAGTGGTTGTGGTACCGGCCTTGTCTCTTACAGTCCACATTGCTCACCGTATCTCTCTAAGCCTAAGCTAGAGGTGTTGGAGGGTCCTCTGGATACTTCGCTGCCTTTTGTCCATCTGAATCCCATTGAGCCATCTCGCAAAAAAGGGGTTGTCATTGACAAGGGAAAGGCCACAAATGAAAGCTTTAGAACGGTGATGACCGTGAAGGGTGGTGCCGGCATAGTTCCCGATCAGGGAAAGCTTCATCTAGCTCATGGATAAGCTTGTTTGCACAGGATTTGGTGAAGCAAAGTTCTCAGGTCTGGCACCAAGAAGTGGACATAAAGTATTCTTCGAGAAAGCATATAAGCAGACGTCACAACTGACTGATGGATCACGCTCCAAAACCCAAGGAGGATTCGTTGAAAGGGTGTATAAATAAGGGCTTGAAGTACCTTATTATGGGTATGTCTCATTTGATCCATGCGACCATTGCTAGGACGAGAAAGTATACACCTTCTCGCATGTCTTCTCGCATATGCAGACGTTGTATTCTGATGCGCTCCATGAAATTGAGCGGCTTAAGAAGCAAGCCGAAGAAAAGCTGTTGGACAGGTCAATCGTGCCTGCTAAGGCTCAAAGGGCTCGTTTGGAGGACCTTGAGCGTATCTGACAAAGGCGGTGTTCGAAAATGATGAACTTAGGAAGGAGTTGAGCAGTATCGGACGAGAAGTCGAGGTTGCGCAGGAAGCTGCAGCTAAGGCGAGTTCTAAACTGCTATCTTTCGCTAAAGATGGTGTTTCGAAAAAAAGCCGACTGGGCTACTAAGAAGCAATAGTTGGAATCTGATGTGGAGTTCTATACTCAAGTAGCGAGAAAGATCGAGGACTAGCTCGAATTGAGGAAGCATGAACTTAGTGTCCTGAAGAGCAGTCTCCAATTGACGCGCTGATTGGCAAGTTGGAGCTTGAATTTGTTGATGCAAAGGTGCGGAAGAAAGAGTTTTTCCAAGAACAAGGCAAATGTGAGTTTCACTAGGTTGTACATGGACGGCTAGAGCTGATGACATTGATGAAAGAGGAGCCTCCGGAATGGGATCTCAGTTGTTATAAGAAGATGTCATCGCGGTGTAGTGAAGTCCGGTAGTGGGATCTCAACCACTTTGTGTTGTGAATGACTTGAGGTCATCGCAGTGTAGTCATGTCCGGTAGTGGGCATGTTATGAACAATTTAGCTGGGGGTTGAGTCATCTGAGCTGTGCCCTGTCCCCAAGGTAAGTTGCTTGAGAGTTAACTTGCTTGTCTGACCGGTCGGTTGTAGCTGCTACTTTGAGCTACTTTTGATGGTTGAGCGTGCGTGTCAGAGCATTCATGCCAAATCAGGCGCCGTAAGCTCGGGTTGGCATCCTAAGTAGCTTTAATCTGGGCACTAGCCGTACGATCTTTGTATTGGCGTGAGTGGTTTTCGCTTTACATTAGGATGTCAGTCCGTTTGAGCATGAAGACGTTGACTCAGCTAGATTCGTGTTGTGTCTATGGTTTTGAAGGGAAGCGAAGGTCGTGTGGCGGACTGCTTAAGGTCCCCACCTTCCGAATAGTTTATGTCTGAAACATGTGACAGTTTTGGAGACCAGGCTGAAGAGCAGTGTTCCTGGAAAATCGTCGGAATCAGTGCGAGACTAACTAGGCTCCCACCTTCCAAATAATTTATGTCCGAGCAAAGTGTATTACAGATTCGAGGAAAAAGATTTGGTGACAAGGCAGAAAAGCAGTGGTCTCGTGGCAAGCGGTCGGAATCAGTTCAAGACTGACTAGGCTCTCACCTTTCGAACCATCTACACCCTCCCCACGCGGTGGGGACTACGAATTCAAGAGAGGTTTGGGGACCAAGCTGAAAAGCAGTGGTCCCGTGGCAAGCCATCAGAATCAATTCGAGACTGACTAGGCTCCCACCATCCAAATTATCTACACCTGAGTGCACCAAGCTACAAATTTGGGAGTGTTCGATGGCCACGCTGAAAAGCAATGATCCCGTGGCAAACCATCAAAATCATGTCGTGGCTGACTAGGTTCCCACCTTTTCGACTATCTGCACCCTCACAACATGGGCTATAAGTCAAGGTTTGGCGATTTGGCGGCCACGCTGAAAAGTAGTGGTCTCGTGGTAAGCCATCGGAAATCAGATCAGGACTGACTAGGTTCCCACCTTCTAGATTATCTACACCCTTGCAGTGGAGACTACAAGTCCAGGTTTTGATCAGAAGCTTTCGTTGCAAGTCGTCACTAGTTAGGCTTACCTGATTTGGTTCGGCGATCATTGACCGCGAGCGTGGGCAATGATCCCTGGCGAGTCGTCGTCACCAAGCGTGATAACGCTGATTAAACTCCCACTTCCTAAATCGTCGATGCCCTCGCTAAGCGGACTCGGTGTCGGGATGAACCAAAAGCCATAGTCATCAGTCTTGGTTGACTAAGCTTGCCTGGTTTGAACACAGGTTCTGCCTGCTAGGGTGCGTGCGAACCTAATCCCTCCACATGTTGCATAGAATGGATGAAATTACCTTATATCAACTTGCGATCAGTAGGTATAATCCGTATGTCAAGGTTGACTAGGATTTCTAGTGCTCGTGCCAAGCATGTGATAGAGTGTTGTTTGAATAATAAACTGAGCCCATGGGCCCGCAGAGGAAGGGCTAGGGTTTCCTGCATGGTGCGTTGCGTGTACGACATAGATTGAACGGTGACACATGTACAGCGTAAGCTGCATGACTGTTAAGTATCGGTTACTTCCCCTCAATTGATGGTGTTTCATGTTGCGCCATTAATTGATTGACGTTGTCTGTGCAGTTTCCTTGAGAAGCGTCATCTTCCAGCTTCCCGTATGGTATCCAATGCTTGGCAGTTAATGCTTGAGTACCCGCTTGGTGAACCATCAGGTCTATATAATGGCGATCTCCAATCATTGTAGGCACTATCTTTCGCATAGCTTATCTTCCTGCAATGTCCTTGCCTGAAGAATATGTTTTGGGTTTCCAAAAACTGAAGTTGAATATTCATTTTTGGAGTCACCGAATGCTCTAACATTTGCGCTTATTAGGCATAAAAATAGTTGTTGTTATGCATGGTCACTTGATATGGGTGGGCACGTAGTTGATCCACTAAGGTCTCGTAATTTCTTTTCATATTGCGGAGAAGTAGTACGAATTTTTTGCCAAGGGAAATGCTTTGGTGTTACACACGTACCACTTTTGCATTCGTGTGCTCGAATCCCGCTGCTAACCAATGGCTGATCGAAATGTTAGTCGACGTGCGATGTCTCCAGGTGTGGTAGTTCTCAGTCACACCTGCCATCGCATATGGAAAAAGTGGCCTCTCTTGATAGCATTGTGAGAACGTAGTTGCGTTGCTGCTTGTGGCAATCATCATCTGCCTATTTCTAACTGATTTGAGGAAGTTAAAAGGGGGGTCAGATGTCTCTTGATGAAATCAGTAGCCCGTTGTGATGTCTGTAATACTGTAGTTCGATACTTTTTCGGGGTGATTTGACGGAGCAATCTGACTGCTCAGTCTTTCAATCTCTTCTACCACTTCGTTTTAATCTTGGGAAGGTATCGAGCATTTCCCATTCTCTTATCTTTGCTGTCACTTGCAGATTGCTCGCATCGGACGGTTCGCAAGTCTTCGGCAGAATTGTCTAAGCAAGTATTTTACTTCAGTTCGCACTGTATTCATACGCTTATAGTGCTCAGTCTTTGTATCTACCTCATGGCGTTCGCAACATGTAGCCTTTTGTATCTGCCTCAGGGTGTTTGTTGTTACATAGTTTTGATAATCAATAGAGTTTGTTTTTCATAATTCTTCATTTATTTCTTAAATGATTGAAATCACATAAGTCTTTTAAGAACTAAAACTCAATATTGACTTTGGAAAAGGAAACAAACAACTTAAAGCAAACTAGATGTTGACGAAGAGAAATTGATCATGGCCTTGAAGTGGATTCAGATTGCTCTTTGCGGATCATTAGGGGGGACTGTCGAGGCGTTACATAGTTACTAAAGAATGAACTCGTAGAAAGGGGGATCTCTGTGCTAATTAATTTTCAGGGGATGTGTTTTCGTTTGCCATGGCATTTTCGACTCACTTGGCGAAAGAACTTGTTTCTTCTGTACCGCTTGAAAATGATGTCTCTACTGTCTTTTGGCCTTGCACTGGGTCAGGCTGCTTTGCACGATGTAGTTGAATCTGGGAGCACTTTATTTGTTTCAGTGCAGCGTAGTGGCAAACCTTGTGTTGTAGGTTGGTCTCCATGTATGGTTCATTCGGAGTGGTTAGCAATATACTTCACACACTGGTGAAAGGTGGAGACCACTGCTTCCATCTGATGGAGCCAAGGTCTTCCTAGGATGACGACGAGTCTACCACCATGAAGTCCAGAAATAGGATGACGGTGAGCCAACCTTATCTTTCCAATGGGGAAGCACTTATCCCCACTAAATTCAATTAGCGGGTGTTCTAAAGACTTCAGGTTTTCCTCCCTGTGGTCCATGTTGCAGAACGCGTTGTAGAACAAAACGTTAAGTAAACTTCCTGTGTCAACCAGAGCTTTATTCACTTCCCACTTTGCGATGGAACAGATATGACCAAAGCGTCGTTTGCGGCGCTCGCACTCCATCGAGGGAATGGGGTTTTGAACCCATGAGTGGCAGATGTGTTTGTCCTCACCCGCGGATTATGTTCGCATATCCAGTAGTGTCTGCTTGCAGGAATGACTGGTCTTCATTCGATCCAACTCCCCCTGTCCTTTGTTTTGTTTCGTAGGTTTCTTAGACTTCAGGAACTCTTTCAATTTGCCTTGCAGATCCAGTACTCGACTTCATACCTCAGACTCTTGTGGTCGTTGGTGTTGTGACTGCCCTCCTTGTGGTACACACAGTATTTGGCGGTTGTTGCGCTTGGAGGGTCTCCGCGTGTCTTTGGGGGTCACTTCAAGTCCTCCTAGCTTTTCATGGAGTTAAGTACGTCTAACAGGCTAGCACTTAGGGGTGCCACTACTCTGGATCCAACGTAGTTGGATGATTCTCCTGCCTAGGGACACAGGGTTTGGCTTGTTGTCGTTGCGCCTCCATTTGCTTATTCCTCGTTCCTCGCGACTATTTCCCTCATTTTTGTCCCTAGATATGTGGGCTTTCCTATCCCCTTTGATTTCCCTTTTAGCGGTCCTGACTCCTCTAGGGTTATGTGTCTTTGGACACTCTTAAGGAGCTCTGTCATGTCTAGAAGGGGCTCCAAGGTGATGTCTCGAAAAAATTTTCCCTCTCTGAGGCCCATATTGAAGGTCGTCATAGTAGTATCGTCGTTCACCCATCGATGAGGGTCAACTCATTGTTGAGCGCATGAAATACTCTGGTAGCATCTTGCCGGACCTTTGCCTTAGAGAGAGTATGTAGTGCGGGCCTTTTATGAAACGCTGGCTTCTTGATTTCTTCGCTAGTGTTTTGAATGAGTCGACTGACTTCGGTGGAAGGCTGTGGAACCATGTCAGCCAGAGCTTTTTAGACTGGTGGGAAAGGTTCTGCACATGACGGACTCAGTCCTTCTTTGAGGGGGTCATTACGTGCTGGTAATGGGCGCAATGATCGAATGGATCAGTGGTCCCTTCGTAGAAGTCGAGCTTCGGGGGAGTGAACTCCCTCAGAAGGGCCTCGTTCATTATCCGGTCCACAAATTGGTGGGACGGATAAGCCAATATAGTACATCAAATCATGCGCCACTCTGCGGAGGAACTGAGCCTCTCTGTCCTGGTGGTGAGCACAACATTAGCCGCAACCTCCCTTAGTCCAATGAGAAACTAGCGGGGCCTGGCTCCCTACGCTTACTCCCTATCATCTTCTGGAGGCGGAGGTCCGTGCAGCTCCTAGTCTCTGTTAGCATGTGGTCAAATCTGGGGTCCATGGTTACTACTGCCATTGGCGTGGGCGCGTGAGTTGGCTGCCCTTGCACAACCGAACTGCTGAATGAGGCGATATAGGGACAGCCTGAGCGTTGGACGTGTCCCCTGGTTCTCCGTGACCTGGTGGTCACTATTTCTCTTGGTTTTGATAGGAAACGACGATTAGTGTAAAATTATGAACTATGTCGTCCCCACGAACAGCGCCAAACTAATGCAGTCTTTTTTCGCTCCCTGTTTTGACCTAATCCCGTAGACCTACATAAGTAATGCACGTGAGCCATAGACACCCGTGGGGTAGCCGATGACACTTAGATGCTAAAGTCAGACAAGGCTCTGAGGAAGATGTAATGTTGTTACATGAAATTTGTACCGTACCTAAGCTTACCAACCTCTTGTCTTATTATAGTGCAATGAGTTCTAGTTCTATCAGGCCATCGTAGGCGTAGTTTAGGAAAGAGATCCCTCCCTAATCAGGAGTCGTGTGTCAGAAGAGAAGTTCCATGTTAGCTCTGTGCTCCTAGATACGCGGGAAATAGTTCTCAATCCAAGAACAATCCATAGAAGGGAGTTTCCTGTGTGGAAAATACTCCGGTGTTTGCTTCTTGTTGGAAGCAGAGAGCAGCTGTAGTTGCCCGCTCGAAGATGATCATTGAGATATTTGCCTAAAGAGAGCTTACGGGTATTAGGGATAGTTGTGAGACGTTTGGGCCTAACATGCTGTGAGAGTTCGGGTCTGCCTAGCGGACTGCAATTGG
>QNQO01004678.1:0-26790 GCA_003290165.1 Berberis thunbergii | reverse complement strand
TGGTTTCATTGTAGAACGAAGATGGGGTTTGCTCAGGCTCTCATTCTCAATCTCCTATACTTCGATCTTATTACTTTTTATTGTTCTCGTTGTTACTTCGAGCAGCTATTAGAGAGCATGTGGGGATGGAAAACTTATGAGCAATTTTATGCCAAATGTCATTTCTCAACTTCATGTTTTGATCATGTTCCTTTTCAACTTCTTATTTTATTTTATTTATTTTATTTTTATCTTGATTTTAAATCTTTTTCAAACCTTTATATTTTTTACTAAGATCTGTTTATGTATGTCTACAAGGAAAATGAAGAAAATTCAAGCAGGCATCCAAACAATAAGATATATGAGTCCAAAGTTTTCAAGTGCTCTGAAATAGAGAATGAACTGGCTAATCGACAGTCAGATAAAGATGAAATGTGATTCTGAATCAATGTGGCTGGAATAATGCATTAATGTTACAATCAAAGCTTTGTCACTTTTAGATCTCATTGTGTCACATGCCGATTTTTGAGAGATCGAAATCTTAATATCCACGTAGGATAATCGATTTCTTGAAACTCAAGGCATGAAATATACCAGCAATAATATAGTTGGCATCCACGAGAAACGATCAATTGCATAATTTACCATGTTACAAAAACAAGACAAACTTAATAATTTACCATAATACAAAACAAGACAGAAATAAAGTACCACAAAGGCCAAGCCAAAACATGTAGTTTATCCTCGAGGCAAATGTATATAGCACTTAAAACTTTAGCATATTTAGTTACTATTCACCTTACTATACTTACTCTGTGTAAATTGACCATGGCTAGTCAGACCTGCAGAAAAGTTAGCAAACTTGCCAATCCTGCATGAAATGGTTACAAAAACAAAAAAGGATACTATTCTAATTAATTAGACTTTAACAACACAAAAGTATTTTTCTTAACCAGTTATTCATTATAACGAATCGACCTTTTAAACGATACCACATTCGCACCACCTCTGTGCCGAACATATATGTCTGTTGCGCTCTCATATAAAGAGGAACTTCTCTGTCATCCATACCTAAGTGAGAACATCACATCAGGCGTGCATCACCGGATATTCCTAACTATATGAGTACAATAAAAGTCACTCTTAAACTAACAATGCGCATAGTCACGTACATTTTTTTACGGATAAATATCAACACTATTTAAGCATTTGAAATCAGCCCCTTTTTGCAAGACCCAACCTGGAGGTTACTTAGTTTCTCTATAAGAAAGAGGTGCCCTACTCTACAAAACCCAATCTGAAGGTTACTTAGTTTCTCTATAGGAAAATGAAAACATAACTATAAGAGATGTGATAATTATAAGAGGTACAATTTCCAAATGATAAATTCAAGGTTTTCATGTATCACTTATTATGATATCTCATCATTCTTACACATTGTCACTCAGAAACAAGTACCCTCATTCTTTTAGGGAACACCACAATGTTCATGAACACATTGAGTTTTTTTATTTTATTTTATTCGTATCCAGTTAATTTTTTCGAAAAGTAATTACCAAATAGATTATCAAAAACTAAACTCATTGTATCACTCTAATGTAATTCTATAAACATGTAATTAACTATGACATGATAAGATTTTCTACATAAAGTATGGTCACAATCAATAAATGATATAAACATGTCCTTCCATATAGTCAATTATATTAATATCATACACAACATATTTTGTGGAGTATAGTCAAGTGCTCTGAAATAGAGAATGAACTGGCTAATCGATAGTCAAACAAAGATGAAATGTGGTTCTGAATCAATGTGGCTAGGAATAATGCATTAATGTTCTCAATCAAAGCTTTGTCACTTTATTAATCCCCACAATTCATCAAAAAATTTGGCTCACACGCATTGGCAAAAACATAGTTCATATGGCCCTTAAATTTTAGTTAAAATTGAAAATAAATTGAGGCATAGGTTTATCTTAAAATTTAGGCCTTTGTCCAAATTTCCTCTTGAAATCAACTTATAGCTCTATGCCATTGGATGATGGCAAGGCTCTAATGCGATAAATCACTAGGCGGTAGGGAGGCAAAGGGGACTAGCAGCCAAAGGCCTAGGCGATTTTTTTTATTATGATTTATAATTTATAAAGTTAAACATAATAACATATAAATTACTTCAAATTCAATGCCATGATAAATATGCACCATGTGCTTTTAAAAAAATATAGTCTCAATTTTTTTTTCGAGCTGAAAATAAAAATAAAAATAAATAAATAAAACCCGCCCAGCCCACCTGGGTGTTTCCTAGCTGCCTAGCGACTATGCCGAGCACATGCAATTCAATCTTAGTGATTATTATTGTGGCTTGGAGTCACCACTAGAGAGTCATTACATCAAATTGTCATTTTTGTAACAACCCCAAAAATAATATCACTTTTGAGCTGTAACAGTCCACCAACAATTTTATTCATTTTCACAAATTAAGTGATACAATAATTGTATCACCATGAGGAGAATGGTGCTACAAGTGATGTTATTCATGCTGATCCAATTTATTGTATCATTTTTTTGACTGAATTTAGTTTTGACTTAAAATTGTTTGGTGAACTGCTACAACTCAAAAGTGATATTGTTTTAAGGGTTGTTACAAAATTTCAATTTGATATAGCTGAGTGTTTGATGAATTTGGTGAAAAAAAATCATTTTTTTCACTAACTAGCCCAATTTTGACATGCGAGCTTGAACTGACTACATATTGGCAAAGCAACTATAGCAACACTTATAACTGAGAAAACAAATTAGGGTTTTGATTATGTACCACCTTTCATGAACGCAAGCATTTAAATGTGGAGAGGTCCCAAACCCTAATTTGGCGGCTATGACTGGCAAAGTAAAGGAGCTTTTCATCTGCGCTGATAACAAGGGCAGTGACTTGTTCAAAGTGTCATTCGATTGTAGACTTTATGGCTGCATTTGACAAGCACAGGCGATAAAGGTTCCGTCTAAGGAGACTGCGAACAATCTTCCAGTGTAGAACTGTTGCAGAAAAGGGATGCAACGATAGTTCTTTTTGAAACTTGAAATCGCCATTGAAGTAGCTTTGCAGAGTCGGAGACGGAGTGGAGACAAGTGCGAAGATGATGACGAGGTTTAGTGTTTATCAGAGTGGGGTTTCCTATTTCCTACCACACGTTCCATTTTCTAATACCAAATAACTATTTCGGTTGGTGGGCACCATCGGCCATCGGCTTAGGTACGGTACCACCTCCCTTTTCCCATAAAATAATTGGTTGGGCAGTCGGGAGTTTATGAAATTGGGACGGAATTGTACCTTACCGATGTTTATGGGTACGGTTCAATATAAATATTTTGGTCCTTACACTTTTTTATTATTATTATTATTATTTTGGACGGAGATGACTTCACAATCAATCGATCTTCTTATAATTTATTGGTGACATGCATATTCAAAATTGTGACTTTGATTCTATTGGCAAAGTGTATGTACATTAACAAATAATATATAGCTAAAAATGTCAACTTATCATTCACAATTTTGGTAATGGTAATTTGTCAAACACATGCAATTCAATATTAGTGATGATTATTGTTAGTGATTATTATTGTGGCATGGAGTCACCACCAGGGAGTCACTACAATTCATTAAACAATTTTACACATTTTCACAAACAAAGTGATACAATAATTGTATCACTATGAAGAGTATGGTGTTATAAGTGATGTTATTCATGGTGATCCAATTTATTGTATCACTTTTTTTGTGAAACTACTTTTCATTTTTTTTACTGAATTTATTTTTGACTTGAAATTCTTTGGTGGACCGTTACAGCTCAAAAGTAATATTGTTTTGGGGGTTGTTACAAAAATGTCAATTTGATGTAGTGATTGTTTGATGAATTTATAGGAATTCAACTTCTAATACGAAGGCTGACAACGAGAAAAGGAAGACAAAACAAATCATACTTCAAACCAGTGTAAATGCCTTAACGGCTAAGGCTGATGAAAACATCAAGGAAATATCAATAAGATTACGACTTAAGAAACTCCAAATTTTCGCGTGGAAAGCATAATAGATACGTCAATGAACTAGCCTTACAAAACAATCAAACGATAAAAGTCAGACACACACAACTTCTGGTCTGATCAACCAAGAAGTAAAGGTTGGATACTTGAGTCAACTAAACACAAAAAACTTAGAATCAACCGAGATATCGAACTAACGAAGTAAAGGTTGGATACCCGAGTCAACTAAACACAAAAAACTTTGAACCTACCGAGATGTCGAACTAACAAAGTAAAGGTTTGACACCCAAGTCTACTAAACAAAAAACTTCGAAGCGACCAAGATATCAAACTAACGAAGTAAAGGTTGGACACCCGAGTCAACTAAACAAAAAAAAACTTCGAATCAACATAGATGTCGAACAACGAAGTAAAGGTGGAAACCCAAGTCAACTAAATATAAAAACTTCGAATTGGACACCCGAGTCAACTAAACACAAAAAACTCTGAACTGACTGAGATGTCAAACTAACGAAGTAAGGGTTGGACACCTGAGTCAACTAAACACAAAAACTTTGAAGCGACCGAGATATCAAACTAACGAAGTAAATGTTGGACAATTGAGTCAACTAAACACACAAAAAACTTCGAATCGAATGAGATGCCAAACTAACTAAGTAAAGGTTAGACACCCAAGTCAACTAAATATAAAATACTTTGAATTGGACACCCGAGTCAACTAAACACAAAAAACTTTGAATCGACCGAGATGTCGAACTAACAAAGTAAAGGTTGGACACCTGAGTTAACTAAACACAAAAACTTCGAGTTGACTAAGATGTCAGTTAACGAAGTTAAATGCTCAAAAATAAGTTAACAAAAGGACTTTGAACTGACAAACACAAAGTTAGAGTTAAGGGAATAGTCAATGCAATTCGAAAAACTACAGGGAAAAACAACTCTTACATCAGGAAGGACAACAGTGACCACCATTAGACAAGCCATGAACCTAAGCACAAATGCAGTTATAAAAGAATTTGACGCAAAGCCACAACAGCTACAACAAAACCGAAAAGAAGAAAAACAAAAAAGTCAATTTTTATTGATAACACTACTATGTTACATCTGGAGAGGTGATAAAGAGTGGGGAATAAAAAGAAGCAATGGCAGGATCAACACTTGCTGGAATAGGAGAAGAACTTTTTTCAGGAGAAGGGAGTAATAACGACTCTGGGGCGCTCAATGGTAGAAAAAGCAATTGCTCATCCGCTACTGAAGCAGATTCTTTGATATCGTCATCATCAAAGCTTCGCCGACTAGGTGACGATAATTAGACAAATCTTCGTCGAGCTTTTCGATATAATCAAGAAGCTCAACCCGCCCGTCAACAACCCATTTCCAATCATCGGCTTTGACTATGCGGAGCCTATCCTTAGCAATAACGAGTTCATTTTGGCCGCGACAAGCTTCCCTTCAGCGGTAGAGAGCATACCAAAAGCATCTGCCTTGACATCATTAATATAAGCACATCAGTTATCTATTACACCCGCCTCTCAGCGGAATCACACATAACATATTACTCCAATTTAGCATGAGAAGCTTCATTGAAAGTTGCTTTCTCAGTGATAACTCTTTTTCCACATCACGTAGATGGGACAAATACCCATCTAACTTGGCTTTCAAAGATTCAAGCTCAGCACCAGGCCTATCCCGCATATCCTTCGTCTCCGTCAACGACTTTCGAGCAACCCTTGCAATTTTCTCCAAGCCCGTGCATTGCATTTGCAACATGTCAAATTGAGAAAGAACATGAGAAAACACTAGCAATAACGCCGCCAACCTCCTTTCCAACAAAGCCACTTGATCACGACCAGCTCGATAAGCTGAGCCCATCACCCCTGCATAGGTGAGATGATTCATCCCGTCCATTATAAGCTCAAGACCGTGGTCTATGTGATCAAACGGGTCACGCACGAGCATCAAAGGCTTTTCCACCAACCACCTATACCATTCATTTACCAACCTACGTGCATCGTCTTGCAGATCGAGCTGACTAAACCAGTAGAACTTGTTGTCAGACTTTATATGAATATCCTTCGGGCCAGGCTCAATCCAACTAATCTATGGATGAAGCACACGAGGATTCGAGAGCACTGAAAAACCACCTCCAATAGCAGGGAGAACAGAAGGAATAACAGTAACAACGGAAAAACCACGTTTACCCTCCGTCGAGAAGCATTCGTGGCAAGGGCAGGGCTAATGGTAACAGTGGGAGTAGGAGGAACCTGACTAAGAAGAGAGGAAACTAGGAACCTGGCTATTTCACTGACATCAATAGAAAGAGAAGGATAATGATCCCTAAAACTCTCACCCCTTACAATGTCTTTAGACTGCTCCACCCCTAGATGAAGCATTTTTTCATTAATGAGCTGGGGATCATCGTTAGACAACTCAGCATCGTCCGAGACACCATAAGTAGAAATAAGCTTCCTCTCGTTGTCATCCAGTGACAAGTAGTCTCTTTTTCACTCCTTTCTAACTCAAGCCTCTATTCCCAGCCTTCTCGAAAGAATCACGATCTTTTTTTACAACATCGTCAAAAGACAGACTCGGATGAGGCACAATCCCATAACATCCTAAAAAGGACACGAATGGGACACAATCCGAGCAGAAACACGATTAGAAAGTTGTTTCTTCCTTGCAACCCGACCAAAGTCTACCGACAATCGCCTTGATTGGACTCCCGTTAGATCCGTCGCAAAGTTTTTCTTTTTCTTAAACCAAGAACTGCGATATAACCGGCAGCATTGAGATCCGTAAATTATCGAATCCGAGCTCACTTCCAAATTCAATGCTAGCATCACTAATGCAGCATGAGCAGCTAATGCTTTAACACGTGGAATTGATAAGTAAAATTAACCTCCACTTCACTCATTAGTTTATTATAGCCACTACGATCCAGGATACCCTTGAGAAGGAAATGCCTCGCACGAGAGAGAACGATAAAGCTTCAAAGAATTGATCACTCAATCTTCTGTTCCTTCGGCAGGTCCAAGTTAAAGATTCTTGCCGTTGTATTTGGGAAAAACAAGAATGATAGAAAAATCGAACGACCTCAGAATTGGAAGTAGCCTAAATTCACGGAAAGAATAAAACCAAACACCGGACCAATCACGAAGATCATCGCTAAGTTTCGCTCAAAAACACTCTCGAGAATGGAAAAAGCAAATATCCTTATGCACCAACAGACTAACTACTGAATGCAAAACCTTCACAATCAGAGGAAAGCCAGATAGAATAGCCCTCGCATAAGAAGACACAATCACCTTCCAACCATTGGGACCCATTTGGGTAGGACGAATACCCAGGAAATTTAGATACTCCAATAACAACTCTGGAACTAGAATTTGAAGACCAGAGGAAAACATACACGAATATAGTGTGACATACCTGACCTTTGGATTACAAGGGCTATCATCCTGTCTAGGTAGAATAATCTCGAGGTCGGGCGGAAGATTATAATCGAACAAACACTATATCAGCATCGACGGAGAAGCTCTGTTGGGATAACACATCTAACAATGACTTACCACTTAGCTTATCACCAACACACATCGTGAGAAGGAACGAAAACGAAGAAGATGAGGGGATGATCAAACCCTAAATTCAAAGGTAGTGTGAAAAGGGAAAATGAAGTCGTCACATCTCCTTTTATAGAGCCAAGAAATGAAGGGACGGCTCGTGGGACAACGCGCGAGACATGAAGTTAGTGGCCACGTCAAGGAAATTCCAAAAATGTGCTCAAAAACCAACGGGCAAGCAAAGAATCGATACACCAACTAGCGAAAAGTTACTGACAGCATTAAATACAAGGTAATGATGAAAGTGAAAGGCGAACCGTCATGAGTTAGTGGCCACGTCAGCATGCCAACAAACTAAAGGGGAGTAGATGATGATACATCAAAATAGACTGATCATCATGGCCGTACACTAGGTATAAGGATCCATGATGCGCTATTTTTGTAGCACACAACTTAATACCTTGCTTTGTGATTGTAGTATAGAATAAGTAAGGATCGTTCTAGACCGAGGATTAGAGGGCTTGTCAATTAACACTAATAATAACTAAATGACAATTAACAAACTAATTAATTAAATAAAAGGGGATTGGATTTCTAAATTAAACTATGAATATTACTACGAAAATTACTGTAAAGATAATAAAACTAAAGGGATGACAAAGATGAGAAATTAGCTAAGGGTTTTATCTCCACACACCAAACATATGCTTATAAATCAATCTTCAATAATCACTTGCTAACTCATGAAAGACAATGCTCAAGACTAACCGTGACCGCACTGCATTAATCTTATTTTTTCCCAAGTTCGTTGAATTAAACTAAGTGTCGCTTTCAAACTATTCTTATCATGCTATCTAAACAAGAATCGTAAGTTAAATAACAATCTAAGATCATTAAGTTTTGTGGAAAATATGAACACTGACTAGGCAATTGCAAGTATGATCAGCATCTTGTTCTTGCCTAGATTTTTACTTAACCTTACCAACATTCCTTGGTATTTACTACTTGTGAATATATGATTATAACAATTAGGTGAAACTCTCCTATACTCTAGCCCCAGATCCTAGCATGCTTACTAAGTTGGCCACCTTAACAAACATACAAAGAAAAATTCTCTATAAAGCAGTTAAGTAAAGCACAATCACTAATAGCAAGGATGATTAAATTCAATTAATTTATAAAGCGCATGTTCAGGGTTTCGAATCCACCCCTAACTAAAAGGAGTTTAGCTAGACATATTAATTATGTTCAAACGGTAATGCATAATTAATATCAAACTAAAAATAATAGAAAGAGATTAGAAAGAACGTTGTCGCCTGTGCGTGGTGGTACTGAGTGGAAACTGGGTGCAAATAGCGCAATATATCTTCCTTCACCTTCCTCACGCGATCCGCTTACTTCTCCGCTTCTTCAGTATTTGCTCCAGTGAGAAGAGGATGTGAGTGAGGGGGATGGTGATGAAGGCGAGAGAGAGGAAGATCAGGCGAGTGACGATAATCAGGGGGGAGGTCGACTGCTTGAGTGAAGATAGGACGACGAAGGGTTGTTGCGAGGAGGAAGGATCTGCGAGAATGGGTTTTGATTTTGTTTAGGTTTTGTTATGGAGGTCGTGAATGTGTTGGGTGTTGGGAGGGAAAAGGAGATGATGGAGGTGGCTAGGGTGATGAACTGAGACAGAGATGGGGGACGATAATGGCTGCGGCTGTGGATGAGGACGGTGACGATGGGTTTAGGACGATGGCTTGATGGTTGTTGTGAAGGAGGACGACGGCGGGTGTGGGAGGATGCGTGGCTTGCTGCGCGGTGGATCGTGAATGCGATTTATTGTTGGATGGATGCAAAACAGGGAGGAATTGCGGCTGTAACGAGGATTAGGGCTTGTTGTGGTGGCTGTGGATGGATGGTCTCTCAAAGCCAGGTATCATCCCCTTTTTATTCTTGTTTTCTTCTTTCTATGGTTTCCTTGTTGGTGTGGTTTCCTTGCTTGTGTGATTTCCGTATGAAATTAATATTCTTAAATTGCCAATTTGCTTCTATTTTAAAATATTGTAATTGGAAATCTACACAAACATGAAAATAGCAATTAGTACCATAATTAAAAAGTAAAAGCTAAAAATATATATAGAAATATGGTACTAAAAATAGTCTAATTATGCTCCTATCAAATTCCCCCACACTTATCTTTTGCCAGTCCTCGAGCAAATCCAAGAAACAAAAAATAAAAGACTCAAATGACTCAATCTATACTTTTCAACATTTGTCTTAGAGATTTTCAACGGATCATGACATGTTAAGATTCTTTGTAAACACGAGATTAGATCCACATCATTCGAAAATTGATACATGTCTATAGCAATGATATTAAATTTACAATTAAATCAATCCAAGTAACTGTGAAACTCAAGCGCGTGCCAAGAGGAATTAACCCAAAAATCTCACTGAATGCACTCTTTTCTTTTTCACTGATTGTTTGGTAAAATCACTCTTCCTATTCTAGTTATATGTGAGAGGATGGATGTAAAAGGGAAACAAATAGCTTACATAAGATATAACAAGAAAGAATGGCATTTTCTAACTTTTTTTTTTTTAGATATATGATCTCATGGAAGGAATGCTACTACTTGAATGCAAGAACTAGGGACACCATATGCTCATACTTCATTCGAATCTCCACATTGTGACATTGCAAAACACACTCAATCAAAAGGTCTTAATAGGTTGTAATGGGGCCAGAGGTCAAGGGAAGAGAAAGAACAGATATAAAATTTTCAAAGGGCTGAAGAAATGGTGAAGGCATGCAATAAGATTAGAGACATTAGCAAAGAATCATATAGTTCAAGACATAAGTGGGAAAATGACGAGGTGACCCATTGATAATGAAGAGCTTCAGCAATTATATTGTATTTACTGAAAATAATTGAACTATCTGTATGGTACTGTAATACTGAATGGATATAGATAAGGACTTGTATCCCTTTTGTAATTTTTTTTTTAATAACTCTTTCTTTTTGAACTGTCTACCACATGGGTCTCCCCCGCACTTGTTTTTCAACATACCTTGAACCACAACAAAGTATCTGCAAATCAAATTATGCTCCACTCTTTTTATTAGGTTAGGGATAGAAAATAAGGGTAATGAAACAAAAGGCTTAATAACAGGCTCAATGGGGTTAACCTAAGGGAGATATATTATGGATCAGGCTTATTTGGCAATGGTGGAAACTATGTGCCTTTATCATGTCAAGCATGTCATGCAATTCAATATGATGCTTTGAACGAAATTAATACAAGTTATAGTGTTTATTTCTTAATTTTGAAAGCAATCCAAGTAGAAACCAAAGCAAACAAAATTGAGATCCTGCAACGAATTATTATTAACAAAAGAAATAAAAGATGACCCAACTAAAAACTCTCAAAATCAAAGGAACAATAGGCTCAAAACTCACATATGGGTTATAATGAGTTAAATTCAACTAAGCATGCTATGAGTACCAATTACTAAGTTGATTACATGTGAATTTGCATATGATAACCATAAATAAGCATTAACCAAAGAATAATATTAGATCTTGAATCATGTTTATAAATCTTCTTAAAATCTTGCAATTAAAAACCAAATCTCATCATTGTGTTGGAAAATATCCTAAGACTCAAAACAACTTTAATTAAATTTTTTATTTTTATTATATATATATATATATATATTATTTTTATGACACTAATACCAACAAAGAAAATAAAAACAAATAATTTTATTTTATGGGACTGACACATTTTTTTCAAAATAAAACAATGTTTTGTTCCCCCCACACTTAAACCTAACATTGTTATCAATGTTAATAGATTATAACACATGCAATGAAAGATTTAAACGCGGAAAAATAAACTACTAACAAACAAAAGCAAAAATAACGAAAAGAAAATAAAGGGATCAAGAAAGCAAATCTGATTGGGCTGCCTCCCAAGAAGTGCTTGTCTTAACGTCGTGCAGCCTGACGGTATCTCCAATTAATCCTCAGAATAAGTGGGAACATGGAGTGATACGTCCCCCACGTCATGTTCCACAAATGACTCATAATAGGGCTTAAGTCGATGCACATTCACCTTGAACTCATTTCCAGTTGTGACACTTTTCACCTGTATAGCACCATGGGAAAAAATTAGTAACAATAAAAGAACCGACCCATCTAGAACGTAACTTACCGGAAAAAAAGTTTAAGGCGTGACTAAAAAAGTAAGACTTTCTCGCCCACCACAAAAGTATTTCCACGGATCATGCGATCATGAAAAGCTTTAGTTTTCTCCTTATAAATCCTAGCACTCTCATATGCGTCATTCCGAATCTCTTCAAGCTCGTTCAGCTGCAATTTCCTATGAAGGCCAGCATCATCATTGTTCATATTGAAAGTCTTAATAGCCCAATGCGCCTTATGTTCTAGCTCAACCAGTAAATGACACGGTTTCCCATATACAATCCGAAAGGGAGACATCCCTATAGGTGTCTTATATGTTGTTCGATATGCCCATAAAGCATCATCAAGTCGCATGCTCCAATCTTTGCGAGTGGGCTTTACTGTTTTTTCAAGTATTCGCTTGATTTCACGATTTGAAACTTCGGCTTGCCCACTTATTTGGGGATGATAAGGTGTTGAAACTTCCTGTGTGGCATTGTATTTCTTAAGCAAAGTTTTAATTGTACGATTGTAAAAATGGGAACCTCCATCATTTATAATCACTCACGGCATTCCAAATCTTACAAAATGTTAGAACGAATAAATGTTGCAACAACTTTGGAATTGTCGGTACGGGTGGCTTTTGCTTCCACCCACTTTGAAACATAATCCACAGCAAGCAATATATATATGAAACCATTAGAAGAAGGAAATGGACCCATGAAATCAATACCCCATACATCGAAGATTTCCACATTATATATAGGATGTTGTGGCATTTGATCTCTAGGGCCTAAATTCCCTGTTCTTTGACACCGGTCACAAGTCATGCAAAATAATCTGGCATCCTTAAATAAAGTGGGCCAATGAAATCCACATTCTAAAACCTTACGAGCTGTTCTTTGAGTTCCAAAATGTCCCCCACAAGCATAGGAATGACAATATGTCAATATTGAATTAAATTCAGAATCGGGTACGCACCTTCTAATCAGTTGATCCGTACAATGCTTCCACAGATAGGGATCATCCCATACAAACTGTTTCGCCACTTTCTTGAGCTTATCCTTCTGAACTCGAGTTAAGGTGTTCAGAATCTGTTTGGATACAAGGTAATTTACAATATCAGCATACCATGGTTCACTTACCTCGACCAAAAATAGTTGCTCGTCACGAAAAGTCTCAAGAATTGGCTGGGGTTCCTCATTGCGCACCAAACGGCTCATGTGGTCAGCTACCACGTTTTCACTCCCTTTTTTTATCCTTGATCTCCACATCAAACTCTTGAAGAAGAAGTATCCACCGTATAAGTCTCGATTTTGCTTCTTTTTTCATAAGCAAATATTTTAAAGCTGCATGATCAAAGAAAATTATAACTTTAGTTCCAATTAAATAAGATCGAAATTTATATAAAGCAAATATAACAGCTAAAAGTTTTTTTTCCGTTGTGGAATAATTCAATTGAGCATCATTCAAGGTTCGGGAGGCATAAAAGATGACGTGAAGACGTTTGTCCCTCCGTTGGCCTAAAACTGCTCCCAAGGCATAATCTGATGCATCACACATAAGTTCAAATGGAAGACTCCAATCCGGTGGTGCAATGATAGGTGCTAATGTCAACAACTCCTTAAGCTTGTCAAATGTTGTCTGATAGTCATTATTGAACTCAAATGGCACATCTTTTTGTAGGAGTCGACATAGTGGTCCAAAAATCTTTGATAAATCGCCGATAGAATCCTGCATGTCCAAGAAAACAACGAACCTCTCTCACCGAAGTAGGAAATGGTAAATAACGTACAAGATCTATTTTAGCTTTATCAACCTCAATACCCCTAACTGAAATCACATGTCCTAAAACAATACCTTGGTTAACCATAAAGTGACATTTTTCCCAATTTAATACAAGGTTAACCTCAATGCATCGCTTTAGAATTAATGCAAGATTATCTAGACAATGGTCAAAAGAATCACCGAAAACACTAAAATCATCCATAAAAACCTCAATGATTTTTTCAATAAAGTCTAAAAATATACTTACCATACATCTCTGGAAGGTAGCCGAGGCATTACACAAACCGAATGACATTCTTCTATATGCGAAAGTGTCGAATGGACATGTAAAGGTTGTATTTTCTTGATCCTCTGGAGCGATGACAATCTGATTAAATCCTGAATAACCATTAAGAAAACAATAAAAAAACACGACCGGCCAACCTTTCAAGCAATTGATCAATAAAGGGAAGAAGAAATTGATCTTTCCTGGTAGTTGCATTCAGCTTTCTATAGTCAATACAAACCTCCACCCTGTTTGTATTCGCGTGGGAACCAACTCATTTTCCTCGTTATTCACCACAGTTATGCCAGACTTCTTCGGCACTACTTGCACTGGTGAAACCCATTTGCTATCTAAAATAGGGTAAATCATGCCACAATCGAGTTCAATGATTTCTTTCTTCACAACTTCCATCGTAGGGGGGTTTAGGCGGTGTTGAGCTTCTCTAGTGGGTTTTGCACCTTCCTCAAGAAGTATACGGTGCATACAATTGGTAGGGCTAATACCCTTTATGTCTGCCAATGTCCACCCAATTGCAGTCTTGTATTCCTTCAAAACTCGAATAAGTTTTTCCTCCTCCAAATTTGTGAGTGATGATGATATGATGACAGACAATGTCTCATCATCTCCCAAATACGCGTACTTCAAATGATCCGGTAATGGTTTAAGCTCAAGTGTAGGTGCTTGAATCACAGAAGGTAAAAGTTTATTAGTAGATGAGGGAATAATAATTGGGGGAGGTAACTCACTAACAATTCGTGGCATTGACTCAAAGGTTGCCACAGCCTCAATGATCTCCTCCCTCATGTTATCGGCCGAGATTTTCATATTGTCACAAAGGACTCCATTTCTCTCATATCCGGCGCTAGTAGCAATGGTGATTTCAAGTTCATCATCGTTCATGACGTCAAGAAATTCCTGGGACAAAATATCCACCACGTCAATAGAAAAACAAGAATGATTATCAACAGGGTACCTTATGGCTTCAAAGATGTTGAAGCCAATCACATCACCATCAAATTCCGTTGTCAATTTCCCTGCATGCACATCAATATTTGTTCTTGCAGTTTTCATGAAGGGGCGCCCTAAAATAAGAGGCAAAGGTGTTGACAATGTCGAATCTTCCATTTCATGCACATAGAATTATGCTGGGAAGATCAAATGATTAACCTGCACTAACACATCTTCCAACAAACCTCGCGGATATGCATTAGAGCAGTCAGCCAATTGAATAATTACACCATCATTTTTTAGTTCCCCAAGATTCATAGAACGATAAACAAAATATGGCATAACATTAATTGAAGCACCTAAGTCTAACATTGCATTGTCAATTTTAGTATTACCAATAACACAAGGGATAGTGAAACTATCTGGATCCTTACACTTCGGGTGGCAATTTCCTTTGAAGAACTGCGGAGACATTCTTACTTACCTTAACTACCTCTCCGTCTTGAAGTCATCTCTTGTTGTGCAAAGCTCCTTCAAAAACTTTGCATACTTAGGCACTTGCGTAATAGCATCATGAAGCGGAATATTGACTTGGACTTTTCGAAAAGTTTCCAAAATTTTCTTATCCTGTTCATTTTTTCTAGATTTGGCAAACCTACCTAGAAAAGGCACAAAAGGTGGAACAAAATTAGCAGAAACTAAATTTAGAATGCTCACCTTCTTGCCTTGGAGCTCTGGTGTTTCAATGATGGCTGAATCATCCTTCTATAACTCAACTTTCTTATTTAAACTCTATTCAGGGACTATTGGATCATTCTCAATTTTCCTACCACTCCTCAATGTAATTGCTTTTGCGGTTTCAAACCCACCTTTCGGATTTGGAATGGTAGAACTAGGAAGTTTTCCTTGCTCGCGAATTTGTCCAATAAACTCAGCTATCTGTCCCATTTATAGTTTCAAATCTGCTATATCCTTTGATTGGTTTTGCTGAGAAATAGTCAACGATTTCAAAATCTCATCATAATTAAGGGGCATTTCTGAATTGTGCTGAGGTGGTTCTGGTTGCCTTTGGGCGAAACCAGGGGGTGGCCAATTCGAAGTCTGTTGTTGAGGTTGTTCTGAATTTCTCCATCCAAAACTTGGGTGATTTTTCCAACCTTCATTGTAGTTGTTCGAATAAGGATTATTCCTATAGTGATTTTGCCTCTGAAAACCTATTGCATTGACATTCTCCCAACCGCCATTCTCAATCAGTTAAGGACATTGATCAAATGGATGTCCTGGCTTTGTACACACGCCACAAACTTGTGCAACTCCTAGCATATTCGGCTACCCTAGGGCCTGAGTCATAAGTGGGGTAAGATTAGCCATTTAAGCTTCCAAACTAGAATTAGTACTTACCTCATTGACTTGGCGTGAAGGCTCTCCAATTCCTTCATACTGTTGGGCATTTAAGGCTCGGTTTGCAATCAAATTTTTTGATGCTGCTGGAGTTTTATCAACCAAAGCTCCTCTTGCCGTTGCATCTAACATCTGTCGTTCAAGAGGAAGCAATCCCTCATAAAAGTATTGAATCAGGAGTTCCTCCTTCATCTGATGCTGCGGGCATGATGCTATGAGAGTTTTGAAACGCTCATAGTAAGCCGGATATGATTCTCCTCAACCTTGATGTATGCCACTGATTTTCTTCCTCAACAAGATAATTGTGGAAGTTGGGAAGAATTTCTTCTAGAAACACCTTCTTCATGCTCTCAAAGAATATACTGTTTCAAAATGTAGTTCATAGAGCCAATCCTTAGCCCTATCAGCCAGAGAAAAGGGGAATGCTCTCAATTTTAGGATGTTTTCATCCACATTTATTGGCGTCATACTGGAGCATACAACTTCAAATTGCTTTAAATGTTTATTTGGATCCTCCATAGAAAGACCATGATACTTCGGAATATGATGAAGTAGGCTGGATTTCAGCTCGAATGACTCAGTCTTGCCCTGCGCGGCTAATGGATACTGAATGCACAAGGGTGCGGCATTGTCCAAGGTGGAAGACGAAAGTTCTTTAATAGATCTGTTATCTTCCATGCCGAACTCTTCAGATTTAGATTCAGAGCTAGATGTTCGTGGCTCTTTTGTTTCTCTTCTTCGTCTTCTAAATGTTTTCTCAATTTCTGAATCATATTCTACTAAGTTTTCGCTGGATCTACTATTGCGCATGAACTGGTACCTGAGATAAATAAATAAATAAGAAAAAAATCAATAAAATAAATAAATAAATAAAAACTAATTAAGTAATCAACAACTTTTCTAATTCCCAGCAACGGCGCCAAAAATTGATGCGCTATTTTTATAGCACACAACTTAATACTCTGCTTTGTGATTGTAGTATAGAATAAGTAGGGATCATTCTAGACTGAGGATTAGAGGGCTTGTCAATTAACACTAATAATAACTAAATGACAATTAACAAACTAATTAATTAAATAAAGGAGATTGGATTTTCTAAATTAAACTATGAATGTAACTACAAAAATTACTATAAAGATATTAAAACTAAAGGGATGACAAAGATGAGAAATTAGCTAAGGGTTTTATCTCCACACACCAAACATATGCTTATAAATAAATCTTCAATAATCACTTGCTACCTCATGAAAGACAATGCTCAAGACTAACCGTGACCGCACTGCATTAATCTTATTATTTTCCCAAGCTCGTTGAATTAAACTAAGCGTCGCTTTCAAACTATTCTTATCATGCTATCTAAACAGGAATCACAAGTTAAATAACAATCTAAGATCATTAAGTTTTGTGAAAAATATGAACACTAATTAGGCAATTACAAGTATGATCAACATCTTGTTCTTGCCTAGGTTTTTACTTAACATTACCAACGTTCCTTGATATTTACTACTTGTGAATATAGGATTTATAACAATTAGGTGAAACTCTCCTATACTTTAGCCCCAAATCCTAGCATGCTTATTAAGTTGGCCACCTTAACAAACATACAAATAAAAGTTTTCTATAAAGCAGTTAAGCAAAACACAATCACTAATAGCAAGGAAGATAAAATTCAATTAATTTATAAAGTGCAAGTTCGGGGCTTCGAATCCACCCCTAACTAAGAGGATTTTAGCTAGACATATTATTTATGTTCAAACAGTAATACATAATTAATATCAAACTAAAAATAAGAGAAAGAGATTATAAAGAACGTTGCCTCCTGTGCATGGTGGTACTGAGTGGAAACTGGGGTGTGAATAGCGTGATATATCTTCCTTCACCTTCCTCGCGCGATCTTCTTACTTTCTCCGCTTCTTCAGTCTCTGGTCCTGTGAGAAGAGGATGTGAATGAAGGGAATGGTGATGAAGGCGAGAGAGAGGAAGATCAGGTGAGTGGCAATAATCAGAGGGCATGTCGACTGCTTGAGTGAAGATAGGATGACGAAGGGCTATCGCGAGGAGGATGGATCTGCGAGAATGGGTTTTTATTTGGTATAGGGTTTGTTATGGAAGTCGTGAATGTGTTGGGTGTTTGGAAAGAAAAGGAGATGATGGAGGTGGCTAGGGTGATGAACTGAGACAGAGATGGGGGACAATAATGGCTGCAGCTGTGGATGAGGATGGTGACGATGGGTGATGATGGGTCCAGGACGATGGCTTGATGGTTGTTGTGAAGGAGGATGACGACAGCTGTGGGAGGATGTGTGGCTTGCTGCGCGGTGGATCGTGAATGTGAGTTATGTTGGATGGATGCGAAACAGGGAGGAATTGCAGCTGTAACGAGGATTAGGGCTTGTTGTGGAGGCTGTGGATGGATGGTCTCTCAAGGCCAGGTATCATCCCCTTTTTATTCTTGTTTTCTTCTTTCTGTGGTTTCCTTGTTAGTGTGGTTTCCTTGTTAGTGTGGTTTCCTTGCTTATGTGATTTCCTTGTGCAATTAGTATTCCTAAATTGCCAATTTGCTTCTATTTTAAAATATTGTAATTAGAAACCTACACAAACATGAAAATAGCAATTAGTACCATAATTAACAAGTAATAGCTAAAAATATATACAGAAATATGGTACTAAAAATAGCCTAATTATGACTCTATCAATCCATCACAAGAATACAATACCCAATCTATTGGGTCAACTCATAAAGCTCGGAAAGAATAAAGTTAACTGCAGAGGCCCAGACGAGGCCCTCCAATGAGGAAAAACAAACAGGGCTGAATCCAGACAATAACAAATCAGAGTTCGAATCCAGACTCGACATGAGTCTTCTCGTAAAGAAGAGGAACATTGCACCGAAAAGACCCGTTGAGGGAGTTACATCTCCCCGAACACACTTCCATGAAGGAGGAAACAGTTACAAGAAACACCTCCTTCTGTTGTGCATCTTATGCTTAAGCACGCAGAAAGTTAACCACGACCATTATAAAAGGTAAAGGGGAACATTCGACAAAAGTATGCAACTTTAACTGAGTTTTGTCCAGATTTACATCATTCTTCCAACAATGTTATTGACTTAAGCATCGGAGTGCCTTCGGCCACCAAAAAGGTTGTCCTTGGCAGTCTAACAATTGTTTTACAGGTCAAACTCACAGGAGGACGATTTTTGGACGCATCAAAAGTATAATAGTATATAAACTACTTCCAAGTCAATGCTAAGATAAATATGTCAAATGTAAAATAAATAAATAAAAAATAGAGTCTTATTTTTATTTTATTTTTGAACTGAAATAAATAAAATAAATAAAAATTCAACAGCGCCTAGGCCAATTTTTAGAACAGAGGATGACGGTGGCAAACACATGCAGTTCAATCTTAGTGATGATTATTGTGGCTTGGAGTCACCACCAGAAAGTGTTTGATGAATTTTCTAGGAATTCAACCTCACATAGCAGAATTCACCATCTGATGCAGCTAGCAGTTGAATAAACAAACTAAAAACTGGGTACATATATGCATGATCACCATGTTCGGGATTCGTACGCCATTTCAATGCTTGAATCGTGTCTGTTGTATATTTTGTTGAGTATTAAACTTGTTTTTATGAAGGGTATCTAGAAGGTTGGAGATATTATACTCCTTCATCATCGCGCTTTTGAACTCTTCTAACATCTTCATATTTGTCCCAACATAGATCAAGTCGTCGACATATAGGCAGACTATAAGAAATCAACATTTCTTTTCTTCACATAAAGTGATGGCACACAAGGGCATTTTTGAAACTCATTTTGGCAAAAATAATTATCTATCTTACTATTCCAAGCGTGAGGGGCTTGTTTTAACCCATACAACGCTTTTCGTAGCCGATAGACTTTGTTTTCACATCCTTTAACTTCATACCATTGCGATTGCTCTTTATAGAACTCTTCGTTCAATTTTTCATTGAGAAAAGCCGACTTGTCATCTAGCTAGTAAGCTGAAAGTTCCATCTGTGATGCTAAGGCAAGGACGGTCTGGATTGTCTCAATGCACACCACTAGAGCAAAAGTCTCGTTGAAATCTATTCCGAGTTGTTGAGCGTACCCTTTTGCCACTAATCGAGCTTTGTGCTTTTGAATGGTGCCATCCTCATTGTACTTGGTTTTGTAAACCCATTTGAGCCCAATCACTTCTTTGCCTTGTAGAGGATTAACTAATTCCCATGTGCGATTTTTCTCGATCATGGCTATTTCTTCATCCATAGCTTTACTCCACACATTCTCCTTAGCAACATCATCAAAACATTGTGGCTCACTAGCAAAAAAGGCAAATTCGCAAGTATCATAAATTTCGTCCAAGGATCGTAGCTTCCTTGGAGGTGAATCAGAATCAGTTTCAGCTTCATTTGAGGGACTTTGGCTTGTCTCCAAGGTAGCTTGTGGTGGAATATCTTGCTTAAAACTTGATGGTGTAAATATGTCAAATGATATTATTTGCTGATAATTGTCATCCTCCCATTACCAAGTTGCCATTTCATCAAACACAACATCTCTTGCTAAATAAATTCTCCACCACGATCTATCCGTAATATCTTCAATTGGCAGCCACTTTATATTTCTGCTAATGCTTTAAATTAAAGAAAAATAGAGAAGGCATCTGATTTGTTATCAATGAATAAGCCCACATCATCCGAGTATAATCATCGACAAAGAGAATAAAATATCTTTTGTTACCGAGTGAAGGAGTCCTGGTTGGGCCATTAATATCAGCATGTACCAATTCCAAAGGAACTTGTGCTCGCCATGCATTTTTTGGAAATGGTAGTCGATGCAATTTTTGTAGATGCAACCTTCGCATACTTTGTCTTCTCTCTTAATAAGAGGAAGGTCAACAACCATATTTTTTGTTATAGAAATTGTAGACCCCTCATATTTAAATGACCATATCTCAAATGCCATAATTGAGATTCATCAACATTTTCATCTTTCAAAGCAAGGTTCTCGTCTAATGGCATGATAATAGGAAAACATTATTCTGAGTCATTTGAAATTTAACCACAGTGGTGTTGTTTTTCTTATCAATTATACGACAGACTTCTTCATCAAATATAATATTGTAGCCACTTATAAGTGTTTACCAACACTAAGAAGATTCTGACTCAGATTTGGCACATAAAAGACATTATGAATATGTCTTTTGTTACCTTGACTTGTGTATACAACAACTGTACCTCTGTCTTTCACTTGAAGTAGCTTTCCGTCACCGAGCTTTACTTGGGAAGAGAATGACTCATCAAGCTCCACAAAATGCCTTTGTTTCCTGTCATGTGTTTGCTGCAACCACTATCTAGTAGCCAAATATTTTGTGAGTTATATTCAGCACTAGTGCAAGAAAATAATTGTTCCGGTTCCTCCTCTTGTGTGAGATTAGCTTCAACTTTTACTTTCTTCTTCCGGAACCAACAGTCTCGATAAGAGTGATTCGGAATGTTACATACATTGCATTTATATTTGCATTCTTTAGATTCATTGCTTGATCTTTTGCAAATAATACAATAAGAATCAGAGTTACCGAAATTTTGTTGTGAGTTCATGCCTCTTCCTCTACCATGTCTGCTTGGATGATGTCCTCTTCCACGACATCTTCCTTTTCATCTTCCTCGGTTGCTAGGTTGCTCCCAACTTGATTTTTTCTTTTCAAAAAAATTCATTTGACTTGTGGAAGCTTGTTCAATTGGCTGACTTGTGAACCGGCTTATCCTCCTTTAATGAGCCTCTAGAGAACCAGAGAGTTGGTGCAAAGAGAAGTTGGACAGATCCTTCGATTTCTTGATTGCTGCAACAACATTCTCGAACTTTGACAGCAAACTTCGAAGAATTTTTTCAACAACCTTTTGTTCTTGAATAGTATCTCCATAACTCTTGATTTGATTAATTATCTCAGTAGCTCTAGTGATGAACTCTCGAACATTTTCATTGTCCCTCATGGCCAAATTATCAAATTCCCTCCAAGCCATTTGGAGCTTCATGGAGACGACCTTGTTAGTCCCTTGGAATTCCTTTTGCAGAATTTGTCATGCCTCCCTTGCTTTGCTTACACCATAGATTCTTGGATAGATTGTCTTGCTTACTCCTTGATGAATGAATCTCATGGTTGTGGCCTCCTTTTTCTGGTTTTCTTTATATTCCTTTTATTTGTTGTTGTCCATGTTGTTCCACTTGTTCCCGATGGCGGCGGTTCATCATAATCAGTCTCAACAACATCCCACAAGTCTTGAGAAATGAAAATAGTCTTCATTTGAGAGCTCCAACAGTCATAATGCTCTCCATAAAAAATTAGGGACTCGAATAGAAGAATATGAGAACAAGGGATTAGATGAGTTTGTTGCCATGTTGACAAATAGAATGCTCTGATACCAAATGCATGGCAATAGCTGATTTGTTATCAACTTCAATTATAGTTGAACTTCCTTGCTTCAGCTGCATATCTTCGAGTAATTTCTCAACCAAATAGCATGACAAATGCAAAATGTGCAGCGACATATTCTGCTTCACAAGTTGATAATGCAACAATTGGTTGTTTCTTTGAAGTCTATGTGAAAGCAGTTTCTCCAAAAAAAAAAAAAATACAAAACCAGAAGTGTTTTTCTGGTCATTGCAACATCCAGCCCCAGTCACTATCACCAAACCCAGCAAGCTCCCAATTTGTGTTGATGAATAAATAGACCATAACCAATGGTACCTTTAATATATCGCATAATTCTTTGGTAGCCTTCAAGTGAGATGTCTTTGGAATTTCCATGAACCTGCTGATCAAACCTATACCAAATAATATATCAGGTCGAGTGCATGTTAGATACCGCAAACACCTGACGATACTTTTATAATAAGTTGGATTCACCGGTCTCCCATAGCCTTCATTCGTAAGCTTGACGCTGCCACATTCTACGGAGTGTCTACTGCTTGGCATCATCCATGGAGAACTTCTCTAAAATTTCTTTTGCATGTTTTTCTTGTGAGATAAAGATTTTTTCACTGTTTTGTTGTACTTCAAATACCCAAGAAATAAGACATGAGCCCCAAATCTGTCATATCAAACTCGTTTTTCAATGATTGCTTGAATTCTTCAATCATGGAGGAATTACCTCCTGTAAAAATCAAAGTCATCAGCATAAAGGCAAACAAACATAGATCTCCCTGTGAATTTAATTTTCAAGTTATTGAGCATGTTTCATTGGCATTTAGAAAATCCATTTTGAAGAAATAAGCATCGATTCTAGAATTCCATGCCTCCGCGGTGCTTGTTTAGGCCATAAAGAGCTCTCATCAATCTGTAAAGCTTTTCTTCTTGTCTGGAACTATGAAATCAGGTGGTTGCTCGATGTACACCCTCTTTTTCAAGATACCCATTGAGAAAGGTTGATTTCATGTCCATCTGAAATTATTCAATTCTTTTGGGCGCTAAAGAGATTAGCAACCTCACGGTCTCCAATTCTTGCCATTGGTACAAAAACATCTTTGCAGTCAATTCCATATTGTTGCTTGTATCCTTTAGCCACTAGCCTCGCCTTATGTTTTTCAACTTCTCCTTGTGCATTCCGTTTTGTTTTGAATACCCACATTTTACACCAATAGCTTCGTGCCCTTCAGGAACGTGTAGTGAGCTCCCAGGTTCTATTTTTTATTTCTTGCATACATCTCCTCCTCCATTGCTTTCCTCCATTTAACTTCTTTGTAAGCTTCTTCAAATGTGTATTGATCAAACCTGCAAATAAACAAAAACATATTGAATTTTCATCAAAATCAATTCTCCTTGTAGCAATCATATAATTCTTGAATGGGCCTGGTCCTCCTTGTTGGTGGACTTGACGAAGCAGTGGTAATAGGTGATGCTATAGCCAGCATTTTGCTCATTGCTCCGTTCATTAATTTGCACTTGATCGTTTCCAATTAGAAACTTGCTTTAACGGCTTTTCATCATTCCAATTCCAGATTTGCTCCTCGTCAACTCAACGTCTCTTGACATCACTACCTTTTTGGTGATGGGATTAAACAACTTGTAGCCACAAGAGTTTTAACCATAACACCAAAAGAATACATTTTTGACTTTTACCTTCAAGCTTTGTCTTGCCGTCCCCGAAATTTTGGCAATATGCCACACTACCAAAAATTTTGAAGTGATCTACTCTCGGCTTGCGCAAACTCCCAAGCTTCTTCTGGTGTGGTATTGCCAAGTCGCTTTGTAGGAAACCTTGCTCAATAAATAAATTGCACAAGAAACAACATCTCCCCAAAATTCTTTAGGAACCCTTCTTTCTTTTAACATACATCTAACCATATTAAGGATGGTTCTATTTTTCCTTTCCGAAACACCATTTTGTTATGGTGTTTTGGGCACTGTAAGCTGATGACAATCCCATTTTCTTTTGTTAAAAATTCTGGAAGTTCCTTAGAGATGTATTCACCACCTCTATTAGTCCGTAGACATTTAATACGACACCCACTTTGTTTTTCAACTAGAGTTGTAAACTGAAAATAAATTTTTTGAACACTTCACTTTTCTTTTTTAGCATGTAGACCCAAGTCTTGCACTATGATCCATCAGTAAATGGTAAGAAAGTACCTACTTCTACAAGTGACATTGGCTTGATAAGTTTGCACACATGCTGAATGCACCAAATCAACATGTTGGGTTGCTCTCCATAACCTGCTTGTCTTGAAAGGCCTCTTTTGTTGCTTTCCCAAGGCACATACTTCACATAATTTGACCAGGCAGCTGATCTTTGGCAAACCTGTAACCATGTTATTTTTTTCCAAAAGCTTCAATGCCTCGTTATTTAAATGCCCATCTGAGGTGCCAAAGGGCATAATCGTTTCCATCATTAGCCTTGAAACAATTAGGCTGATTAATGGACAAATTCAAAGGAAACATTCTATTCTTTGCCATTTTTACATTAGCAATCAACTTATTGTCTTTATCAAGGAATGAAGAGAGGAATTTTTCATTTGCACATTAAATCCCTTCTCAAGTAATTGGCCCAAACTCAAAATATTGCTTTTCATCTCTGGAACATAATAAACTTTCGAATTATATTTCTTTTCATCATTCTTGAGTTCAAGAAGAATTTTACCTTTGCGCCCTGACTGATGTTTAAGATAATTCACCAAATTTGACGTTGTCATAGTGCCTTACATCAAGCTAAATAAAAAAACTCCTTTCTTCCGCACATGTGGTTCGAGCGTCGGAGTCAAGGAACCAAGTGGTGGAGTTGCAAGATTTTGAACCATTATAAGTGAGCAAATGAATTGGTTCCCCTTTCTCCTTCTCTTCTTCTTTGTCAACAAAATTTACTTCCTCGGCTCCATTATTTGTGTTGAAATAACATCAAGAGCATAATGCCCATATTTATGTACATATTCGACATTAGAATTTCAGCACTTATCATCACCTCCACACCATGAGTTTCTACCATGGTTGCGCGACCTCGACTTTCTAACCACAGACCTCTTCCTCTTTTGAAAGCCTCTATTCTTCACTCATGATACACGTTTACGAGTTTCATCTGTTCTTTCCATCTTGGCACCTCGTTCCTCGCGGTCCAACAATTTCGGGCCCTCGATGGAATCCTCTTCTTCCTGGTTCATTTTTCTTTCTCATTAAGAGTAAGCTTGGTTTAGTAACACTTGCCTTTACCGGTTTTTCTTCATTTCTTTTTGTGAGCCTTTGCTCATAGGCTTGGAAAGAGCCCATGAGTTGTTCCACGGTCATTTCTTTCAAATCCTTCGATTCTTCAATCAAATTTTGAGTCAAAATCAAAATTTTTGCATCACTCGAACATTGGTAAGTTGTTCTCCACTTTTCCGCATTTGTTGAACGATGGAAATGACCCGGGAGAAATAATCTGAAATAGTTTCAGAACCCTTTTGACATAGAGATTCAAATTGTTCTCTCAAAGCTTGCAACCGAACCTTCTTCACCTTTTCAGCGCCGTTGAATGCCTTTTGGAGAAGTTCCCACGCTTCCTTCGATGTTTTTGCAACAGAAATTAATTCGAACATAGCATCATCCAAGCCTTGATAAACTGTAAACAAGTCTTTCTTATCTCTTTTTCTTTAGTCTTTGAGTTGTTCCTTCTCTTCCTTATTTAGACTTGTTTTAGCCTCTGCCAAGGTTGGCTCGGTGTACCCATCTTCAACAAGCTCCCATACATCTAGAGAGCCCAATAGAGCCTTTATTTGAATGGACCATAAAACATAGTTTTCTTTTGTGAGTCAAGGAATTTGTGGTTGGAAGCTATTGCTAAAAGCCATCACTTAGAGAAATTTTGATGTGGCTTTGATACCAAATTCGTTGGAGGAAGAAGAGATATTTGGCTTCTTAAACTCAAATTTTCATTTCTACTTGCTTGAACAAACCAATTACAACTACACTATTTATAGAACCATTAGATCTTTCTAGGGGTGACTTTCCACTTTCTCAAGATAGAATTTTAATATTTCAAGATACAAATATAAATTAATATTAAAGGTGCCTATTCCAAACCTATATCTCTAACCTTCTAGATACCCTTCATAAAAACAAGTTTAATACTCAACATTTTTTTTAGAGAATTGCTAACACCC